>JAMPIV010014799.1:705000-738465 GCA_024509875.1 Oreohelix idahoensis
GGGGGTGGGTTCAAGTGGGTTTGGAGAAATGGTGTGTATTGGTGGGAGGGTGGGTGGGGTACTAATGGGGGGGGGTTTGGTCGAGGGTTATTTTGGGGGGGGGGAAGTTTGATGTGAGGTGGTTAATTTTGGGGTACATGGGATATTGGTGTTGGGAACATTTCTTAGGGGGGTATAGGAGGTGTTGCGGGGGATGGGGGTTATGAGTGTGGGTTAAGGGGAGAATGTGTGGTGGCTAATATTAGAGGGTGTGTTTGGGGGGGAGGGTGGGGGGGCCGATGCCCCGGGGAGGGGGGGACGTGTGTAGGGGGGGTGAGTTGTTTTATGGAGTGGGGGGTACCCAACTATGGGAATGGTCTATACAGGTTTACGTGGGTATTAGTAAGTGGGTAGATGGCGGTGTTGTGGATTGTATGTGGTTTTTGGGGAACATGGTGGTTCAGGTATTGATGTGGAGTTTGAGCGGTGGGGTGGTCTTTAATGGGGGGTGGGTTGGATTGTATCATTTTGGTAGTTTAGGTACACTTACTTTTGTTTGTGTGGGGGTGCAAGTGAGGGGGTGGGGTTGGGGGTGTTGGCGTTACTGTGTACAGTGGTGCTTTTTGGTACTTTGACAATGCAGTTTTTTTTGTTTTGTTAGGGGAGGAATTTTAGGTTGTACGTTAATGGGTGGTGGGGACGGCTGGACTCCCATTGTATTTTGGCGGGAGGTGGCCGTTATACCTTGGTGGAAATTGGGGGGAGGGGTTTGAAGTTTTGTTGGGAGTTTGTGATTTTTGTTAATCTTCTATATAGGGTAGTTTAAACAAACGGATAGTCTCCTTTAGGGAACAGACTGACATTATGGTTCAGGTAAATATATTATTAGGCAACTTTCTGAGACGAAAAGTCCAGAGTGGCCGTAGTTAATCTTCTTATTCTTCTTTGATCCTTGGCCGCCGACCGTCAAAGCAGTCAGTGGCCATTACGCCTGGTGGCGTCTTGTAGGGCAACAATAAATTGATTCCACTTTGCTCGGTCGGCGGCTATCCTTCGTACTGAGCCCCAACTCTGGTTCATTCTTTGCATCTCAGCCTCCACAGTCCTCCGCCAAGTTGTTTTTGGTCGGCCTCTCTTTCGTTTTCCTTCAGGGGTCCATAGCATAGCTGTTCTTGTGATGGCATTGGGGTCTCTTCTGAGGACATGGCCAACCCAGCTCCAGCGTCTGCCAGCTATGATGGTGTGCATGTCCTCTTGCTTGCTCCGAGTAAGCAGATCTTGGTTGGTGATGATATTCGGCCAAAAGATTCGGAGAATTTTTCTTAGGCATGTTGTGTGAAAAGAGGACAATTTCGACATTTCCTTCTCTGTAACTCTCCAGCTCTCCGCGCCATAGAGAAGCACAGAAAGCACACAGCTCTGATATAATCCTAATTTTGTGCTTGTGCTGTACTGAGAGGACTTCCAAATGTTGTTTAGACTAAAAAAGGCTGTTCTTGCTTTGTTCATTCTGTTGTTGATGTCTTTGCTTGCTCCGCCGTCTGGTGTTACTATGCATCCTAGGTATGTGTAGGCATCTGTCTGTTCCAGTTGCTGATTCCTTACTGATATGGGCTCAGGGTTGCTCACATTGAGCGTCATGACCTCTGTCTTCTTTAGGTTGATGTTCAAGCCCACCTGCTGGCTATACTTATTAAGTCTATCCGTTTTTTCCTGGATGTGTTTGATGTGAATGTGCTAGCAGTGCAATGTCATCTGCATATTCCAGATCTTCAAATGTAGAAAATGTAGTCCATCTTATTCCTCTTGGATTGCCCTCTGTTGTCTGGCGCATCACCCAGTCTATGACTGTTAAAAATAGAGTGGTTGATAAGGGGCATCCCTGTCGTACTCCTGTCTTCACTTCAAAGGTTAGGTTGCTCTGCCCAATGCTGCACGTAAAGTTGGCATAAAGGCTTTTTATGATTGACACTATGCAGCTTGGAATTCCATAAGCCCTCAGTATTTTCCATAAACTGTCCCTATGTATACTGTCAAAAGCCTTTTCAAAATCAACGAAATTAATGTACAACTGTCTTTGCCATTCTGAGCACTGCTCTATAATGTTCCTGAGGGTAAATATATGATCTACACATCTTCTGTTCTTTCTAAATCCTGCTTGTTCTTTCCTCAGTTTGTGGTCTACTGCTTTTGAGATTCTCTGTATAATTATCCTGCCTAGTATTTTGCTGGGAACTGAGAGAAGAGTTATTCCTCTCCAATTATTGCAGTCTGCAAGATCTCCCTTCTTGGGCAATTTGACAATTATTCCTTTTTTCCACTCTGTTGGTGTTGTCCCTTTTTTCCAGACTTGTGCAAATAGTGGTTCTAATAGTTCTGCTGCTAGCTCTGGGTCTGTCTTAAATAGCTCTGAATTTAAGTTATCATGACCAGGAGCTTTTCCATTCTTTAACCCATTGATTGCTGTGATGATTTCTTCTTTTCGTGGGATGTCTGCCGTAGTTAATATATCTGTATAAAACCGAAGATTGATTACCTGTATTATTTTCCACAGTGCATGTGCATAATCCTAGCCAGTTGTACAGCAACTAGAAGCTGATACCTGGAATTTGATTTCTGTAATTTGTTGGGAGAAAACCGCCTAGTTGCTCAATGCTACAAGACAACTAGTGCTTACTTCTCAAAACCTCCAGCGGTGATCACAAGTCAGCAACCCTGAGCAGTCTACCGCACCTAAGCAGTAACACCTCGTCACAAGCTCATCAACATCACTAACCCAACCTCCAAACCAGGTTAACAAAAAGCCTAGTCATCTATTGGACACTAGCCTACACTGAAACGAATTATCCAGTGGGTAATTCCTACCTACTGCGACGCCGAGGAGAAGTCCAAGCAGATATGTTTACCTAAACACCAGGCCAAAGTCAGAATTCAGTATTCCAGAAATAAGAATTAAGTCTCCGTCAGTGAGGAAAATAGCTTTTTATCTGAACCAAAGACACTGACAGTATTCTAAATTCTTAAATAGGTAATATCATAACTTGTTTTAAATCTCCTAGTATTTCTGTTCAAATTACATTATAACATTAATTTGATTTTCTACTGTAATTAAAGTAATTATATACATTCTGTAAATCACAATCATTCCGAGTTCGACTTAGTAGATTGTGTATTCTGTTCAGAAACATATACTCAACATTCCTTGTATTACTTGTTACTACTACGTCTTCTTTAAAAAGATTGAGTAAGAAAGAGTTAGTCGTCGCCAGAAAAATACAAGAGTTGGTAGTCTGAAAGGTGAGAGAATCACTGACACCAACCTGTTCCCTTCTGTTAACTTTTTCACTCATCACTAGCTCACCTCTGTGAACACTAGTTTCTAAAGGGCTATGTGCTTCTGACACATCTACCTACTTACATCTTTAAAAACAGTTTTCGACAGTTACGTTGCAACTGAAGAAAATTATATCGCGGTAATTCACATTCAACCCAGGTATCATGAAAGAGGCAAACTAAGTGTAAAAACGTGTTATTTCTAGCAATATTCTATTGTCGAACTTAACCGATACGAATACACAACAACGCTGTGGAAGAACACTTGCTGCTTTTAGTTTCTTAGTCAGGCTAAACATGCAGGCTTGTTGCCAGGAAGAAGTCCACAGTCTTTTCCAGGTCCACGCAGCATCCCCGTAGCTTCTGCCTCAGCTCTGCATTCTCTGACCATTTCTGACGTCGTTGGTCATTTTGAGGTAAGAATTTTTGGAGAATGTGTTCACAGGTCTGAATTTCAGTTCCACGCGGACGTTCATTAGTGTCAGATCCTCTGATGATAGAGGTGGCCTAGAATGAGCAGTGGCCAGTTCTCAACAGAAAAGGACAGTCTGCTGGAACCTATGAAGCCGGTGAATTGGATCGGATCTGTTGTCCATATCCCTTTCTTTCTTCCACTGGTAGCTGCACTTCTTGTGGATAATGTTTTAGCCTCTCGATAGGGCAATGGGCGGCTGTGGGAACACTTTAATCGTCGGAGTAGAGACTAAAGTAAAAAACGACTCTGCCTGTTTTTGCTAATATTTTACTGTTATTACTGTGTATCAGAATCCGGCACGTCACATTTCGCGATGATAGATGGTCTTATTCTTCTTCTTCGTTAAGTACCATGGCAGATGGCTTAGGTGATCACATCTCTCCATAACTCTCTGTATCCATTATGTTTGTCAGTTCTGTTATTGGCTTCTGTCCATGCCACGATGACAAACTGTCTAGTATCGTCTCTCCTTGTCGTCGTCTATTTCCTTTTTCCCTTCAAAGTGACCATTATCTATCTATCTATCTATCTATCTATCTATCTATCTATCTATCTATCTATCTATCTATCTATCTATCTATCTATCTATCTATCTATCTATCTATCTATCTATCTATCTATCTGTCTGTCTGTCTGTCTGTCTGTCTGTCTGTCTGTCTGTCTGTCTGTCTGTCTGTCTATCTATTTATCTTTTTATATATCTGTTTATCTATCTATCTGTTTATCTATCTATCTATCTATCTATCTATCTATCTATCTATCTATCTATCTATCTATCTATCTATCTATCTATCTATCTATCTATCTATCTATCTATCTATCTATCTATCTATCTATCTATCTATCTATCTGTCTGTCTGTCTGTCTGTCTGTCTGTCTGTCTGTCTGTCTGTCTGTCTGTCTGTCTGTCTATCTATCTATCTATCTATCTATCTATCTATCTATCTATCTATCTATCTATCTATCTATCTATCTATCTATCTATCTATCTATCTATCTATCTATCTATCTATCTATCTATCTATCTATCTATCTATCTATATGTCTATCTATCTATCTATCTATCTATCTATCTATCTATCTATCTATCTATCTATCTATCTATCTATCTATCTATCTATCTATCTATCTATCTATATATCTATCTATCTATCTATCTATCTATCGAAATTCAAACATGCCATATTCATATAATAAAACTTATTCATCAGAAGTGTATATCCCTGTGACCAGCAGTAGCAACCAACACCAAACTACGTGTTTCTTTATATTTGGACAAGCTCCCTAATATAACTGACTGACCTTGTGTCTATGTTGAAGGAAACGTCTCTCATCAAAACGAGGCAAAACCATTTTTTAAAATAAAATTTAAAAAAAAAACAACTAGGGAGCAAAAATAAATTGATTTGACTGACTGATTTAAGAAAATTTAAAACTATGTTTTTCTCATTCATATAAAACTGGGTTTTACCTTTTTGTTTTATTTACCACAGTATTTTAAAAAAAACATTTGCTAGAATGAGTAAGAAATTACAGATCACTCAACGGGCAGAACGCAATTAAGGGGAAACAAGAGCCTAAATAGAAGCTATGTTTGTATTTAAGCTAAAACCTAGCGAGAATGATTATCTAGAAATGAATAGTTCGAGAAGATACTCGGAATTAAATCCATGATTCCTGTCTATTGTAGAGTTTCTGCTGTTTTGCGGAATCCGAATCGATGACAATGATTTAGGTTTTCAATCTTATGATAATCCTTCACGCGTGAGTGCCCCTGCATAGCGTACATCTTAGTTTTTTTTTTTTTTTTTAAATCTATTGAGTTGACGACAGCGGACTCTCTACGGTGTGTGAGCAAGAAAGTACTCAATCATAGGCACGCATCTGTGTTTGGAATGAGACATTCGTCACACGGTGGAGTGGGAGGGGTGTAAATAATATCTTAATCGCTTGGAGTGGGATGAGTGTAAATAATATTACCATTATGTGGAATGGAAGAGTATAAATGATACAATCATCATGTACAGCAGGATGGGTGTAACTGGCATCATCATTACGTGGAGTGGGAGGGGTTAAATAATGGCATCACCGTGTGGAGTAGGAGCGGTCTAAATAATAACATAATCACGTGGAATGACGGGTGTAAAAATATCATCATCATGTGGAGTGGATGTGGTGTAATGTATATCACCAATGCGCTGAGTGGGAGTGGTGCACATAATATAATCTTTGTGTGGAGCATGAGGGCTGTAAATAATATCATCATCATGTGGTGTGAAAAAAACATAAATAATATCATCATGTGGAATGGGAAGGGTGTAAATAATATCATTATCGTGTGGAGTGCGAGGGGTGTAAATAATATCATTATCGTTGTAATGTATAATTGAAGAAGAGCCTACAGTAATCTGACATCTTATTGTAACCTTATAGCTGCTCTCTAATTTGCTAGCAAAAATATGCATTATACCAACTGTCTGAAATTCTGCAAGCCCATTGTTTGTCCCGCCCTCTTTTCTTTAAGCACGGGCTAACGCCGTGTTTACTATCTTCGTGACCTGTCAGTCATAACAGGAAACAATCACGTCTTAGTTTTACTTCTTTCCGCTCACGCGATCTCATATGTCAATCATATAATACTCGACAGACAGGCAGCACGTGAGAAAAGCGGAACTGACCCCTTTGAAGTTTGTCCAGGGAAAGTCTAGCAATCTCATAAGTTTCTTTTGATCTTGGAACGGGCATTCTACAGAGAGAACCGCTAGGAAAAAGAAAGTCTTTAGATGTTGGTCCCCACTCCAGACGAGAACCGCTGGAGAAGACCAAAACGTAAGCCTCTGAATGTTCATCGTTCGCTTCTGAATTTGTGTCTCACACTGGAGTGCGAATTAACGCTATTAGAGATGAAAAGGCATTTTCTGAGATATATACGACTGTGTCTTTAACCCAGCTACCAGTCGCCAGTGAGAATTTGAGAAGAAAGTCTAGCTCGCAGTCATAACCATTTTTTCCTTTGGATTCTATTGTTGTTTGAACACAAAAACGTAATACGTGATTCGTGGAGATTTTCATTCTGAATTTTCTGAAAATACTTCGCTTAGATTAGAATGTCTTTTCTTCTTGCTAGTAAGGCAGATTAAATAAAATAACGCGTAGCGATTTTCCTAACCAGATATTCAATTAAAACATTAGTGCACCATCCGACCGCTAACTCACTGAGACGAGACGGTAATTATGTTTACAGTGTAGGCCGATAGTAAACCAGACCAGACCGGTTAGGCGACAGACAGTGGGAGGAAAGGATATTTGTTTATATTTCATTGGATATCGGTGTTATTATAGTGTCTATTGTTATTTCTAAATGCCATACGATAAATTAACAGACACCGACAATTTAATAGCACTAAAGTATAGGTGATAAGCTGTACGGATCACTTTTATGAGGGATAAATAATAAATAATAAATACTGTGACAGACTTGGCAGCCGCGAGAAGGGGAGGGAGAGTTTTTTATAGGCTCAAGCCTGACCCAAATCTGCGGCCAGCGAAATCTACGTGTAAGGCATAGGAAAACTCAGCATATCTTTTAGATTCGTCCAGATTCGTCCGGATTGACAGAGCGGACGAGAGACTATCGTGTCCCGTCTATATATATATATGTATATATATATATATATATATATATATATATATATATATATATATATATATATATATATATATATATATATATATATAGAGAGAGAGAGAGAGAGAGAGAGAGAGAAAAAGAGAGAGAGAGAGTGGTAGCATGTTCCCATATATGTTTTATTGTATTTTTCGCAGGTCTGATCAAGTAGACGAACCAGCGATCTGTTTCTTTTATTTTCTTGGTCGTATCCATTTTATTTACAAGCGTGTAATCGCCAATGATATTGGAGAACTATAAATATAAATACTGGACTTAGAAAATCCAGATTACCAATTTTTACCAGCCCACAGTGGTGTGTACATGTAGCATTATTATTGTTCTCCGACTCCTGACAGTCGTATTCACATGGAATATATATATATATATATATACACTGTGCGGAATCGGCGCTCTACCACAGAGTTGGCCGATAAAAGAACCATCGTCATCATTTATTTTTAACATTTTTTGGCAACCAAGGTATCCTAATACTGGAAGTACCCCCTCTCTCGTAAAGGGTAACCATCAAGGACTCTCACATTTCTAACTATTCGTAGTAACATTTATATCCACGAGGAGCACCATATTCGATGTTCACCTCACTAGTTTTTTGGGGGGATGAACTGGGGCCAATTTGGATTGTCGACTGTAATCAAAGTGATATAGACTTATGTTCATGGGATAATTCTGTTACCAAGGGATACTACAGACCTATGAGAAGAGTACCTATAGGTAAGAGTGAGAGAAGTGGCCACCGAATGAGAGAGTGAGTGCTGACATTTTTTCTGTTGCTAATAACTATTTGTTAATTATGTTGTTGATGTTGTTTACTTGACTTGGTCATATATTTGTACCATTTCTGTATTCTATTACTATTGCTAACCTTCAACATTTTTTGGGTTAATAATATTGGTTTTGATTCTTTGTTTTCCCTTATACGGTGATGGCGTCCAATGTTTATTTACTTCTTCTGTCTCTAAATGATTTTCTTGATATCTTTGGTTAACTGATGTTGTAAAACCAGTTTAGTGATAATAAACAACAAGAAAACTTAACTTTGTGTGTTGGTCAGGCCCATACTCATTTATCCTTAGTATTTCACGTCGTGTATCTTGTTGTCACATAAATGTGTGTGTGTGTGGAGTAACTTTTTTTTTCATTAGATATGGAGGCTAAGACCCTCTTATAACAAAACAGTTGTACGGATAGGCTGGATGAGAAACACCTACTCACTCCAGAGACATATCTTTCCCTCAACCTACCACCTGTGAAACTTATTTCTATACATTCTCGTGTATCAGTCAACCATTACTTCTTACCTAGACTGGGCCCAATGAACCTAATAAACCTACCGTACGACAATCGTGTGGAGTGGGAGGGGTGTGAATAATATCAATATCGTGTGGAGTGGGAGGGGTGTAAATAATATCATTAACGTGTGAAAGGGAGGGATGAAAATAATATCAATATCGTGTGGAGTGGAAGGGGTGTAAATAATATCATTATCATGTGGAATGGGAGGGGTGTAAATATTATCATTATCGTGTGAAGTGGGAGGGGTGTAAAAATATCATTATTGTGTGGAATGGGAAGGGTGTAAATAATATCATTATCGTGTTTATGAGAGGGGTGTAAATAATATCTTATCGTGTGGAGTTGGAGGGGTGTAAATAATATCAATATCGCGTGGAGTGGGAGGGGTGTAAATAATATCATTTTTGTGTAGAGTGGGAGGGTGTAAATAATATCATTATAGTGTGGAATAGAGGGGTGTGAATAATACAATTATCGTGTGAAGTGTGAGGGGTGTAAATAATATCAATATTGTGTGGAGTGTAAGGGGTGTAAATAATATCATTATCTTGTGGAAAGGGAGGGATGTAAATAATAAAAATATCATGTGGAGTGGAAGGGGTGTAAATAATATCATTATCGTGTGGAATGGGAGGGGTGTAAATAATATCATTATCGTATGAAGTGGGAGAGGTGTAAATAATATCATTATCGTGTGGAATGGGAGAGGTGTAAATAATACATTATCGTGTGGAGATGGAGGGGTGTAAATAAAATCAATATCGTGTGGAGTGGGAGGGGTGTAAATAATATCATTATCGTGTGGAGTGGGAGGGGTGTAATAATATCATTATCGTGTGGAGTGGGAGGGGTGTAAATAATATCATTATCGTGTGGAGTGGGAGAGGTGTACAACATATCATTATCTTGTGATTTGGAAGTGTTGTAAATAATATCATTATCATGTGGAGAGTGAGGGATGTAAATATTATCATAAATATGTGTCGTGGGAAATATAAAACTAATATTTTCATCATCACGTGCAGTGGGAGTGGTGTAAATAATATCATCATTATGTCGAGTGGGGGATGTACATAAAATCATCACCATGTGCAGAGTGAGGAGTGTAAATAATATCATAATTATGTGGCGTGGAAAAGATAAAATTAATATTATTGTGGCCGTGTACGATGATCAGATATTGGGTTTCGTATCTCTACCCTAACCAGCAGGCAGTTTATTTGTGGTAAGGGAGACTTCTTACTTTGACAACAACGACAACAGTTCACGTACTGACAGTTGATGGATGATTACAAGAGTCGATGAATGACTTCACGCTGACAGCAGTAACAGTCAATGTTGAACTTTATTTACACGATCAAAAGGGTTGAAAAAATTGATATGCCCAACCTTCCTCATGAGACTGGCAAACTTTATACAGCAAAACTTCTGTGGATAATTATAAACTGCCATTCTTACTCTCTCTCTCTCTCTCTCTCTCTCTCTCTCTCTCTCTGTTCTCTGTCGTTGCTTTTGTATTCAATACTGTCTCTAGTATCTATGGTGGTCATGGCTTGAGAACCACTGTTGTCAATATTTTCTTGTCATGACATTCTTCGTAGTTACTCGTTGTTTTCGTATTAGTGTTCTGACTTATTTTCTTTTGATCTTCTATCTTCTTGACCTGGCATGTCATAGTGAGACTGGCCTACCGCCAGGGGTGTTGGTTTACAAACTACTATTCTGCTCGCTAGCCTGTCACTGGTCTACTGTACTTCACTATTTAGCTAGAAGACTAAAATATACAACGTACCTGGGTTTTCGGAAATATGCACAAATTCTCTGACTGGCAACACTGCATCTTGTCCTCAGAAATAATTAAAAAAAACTGTCTTGGATAATTTGTGGCGTACTAGCGATTGAGTGTCTAGACTATAGTTTCATATTATTGTCACCACAGAAGCAAACCAAACTCTTGGCATTATCGCCAGATAATAACTCTCAATTGCGCTTGCCACTTCTAACACTAAATCACACTTGGGAGAGAACTCCCAAACTAGCACTGAACGCTATCGCGTTTCGAACCTGACTGACTTAATTTTGAACAACGATTTAACACAACAACTATTTCCGAACATTCTAGATCAATTTGTCTCACAAACAGCTCACCTAAACCCGTGAATTTGCAATCTCTAAACCGAGTTCAGAAAACAAAACAAAACTTGATTCAGCACTTTTTACTCAAGGGACGTAAAACACTATTCCGTGCAGAAAGCCCGTGTCAGAGCACATGCTCCTGCGGCGATGGCTTCTTGTAGCAACATGTTTTACACGACGAGATCGCCAGTCACACGCACAACCTTACATAAGTCGCCTTTCATGACATGCCTGATATAGCAGTAGGCTTATTATTTCTTTGTCTCAGAGGCACTGCAGGCGTGATAAAAAAAAAATTAGCCAGTGCGATATTTATCAGATCTGCCCACAGAAAAAGCTACCATTGCGGCCAATATATAAATATACACATATACACATAAATACGAACACATAGAGAAGTGTGCTACACACGTTTGCGTGTGTCTGGAAATAATTAACCATACATATAAATACCTATACTGTATACTAATGCGCACAAGCTCACCCATACATTCAAGCACCTAAATAACAAATTTGCAGCAGTATAAACTATGCTGACCTTACATATTAGAACAGTACAAAAGTTGTTTTATATTTAAAACCAAAAGCTGTTTAAGAGCAGAAGACTCAGCATAGATATAAACAGTAGTAATTTTTTCAACAGCAATAACGTACAAATATTTGAGTTAAAAGTTTATTAGGGTATAGAACAATTGTCTTATAGCAATTAACGATGCTACCTTCCCAATGGTTTTGACAACTCAGTAAAAATTACTTGTTGCTTTAATGTTTGTTAGTTGCTTATCCTTTACAGGACGTGGCAATCAACCCCAGCTTTTATTGGTTGTTTGTGATTTTTCTAGGCAATTTTTTTCATTCAGTAGTTTACCATTGCTTTCTGAACGGTACGGCGCTTATACCATTGTTAAAAGTCCACACAAAGCGATCTGCTACCAAACCGCCTGCAGCAGGTTTCGAACCTGGTATATCTGGATTATGAAACTGCGTTTATATTCATTAGGTCACAGACATGTTTGAAGAGATCATTGCTGTTTTTCTCAAGCATATAGGCTCCTCTCTCCACCCCCGGCATCTTTTTCTCGTTCTCTAAACACACACGCAGAATTATTATATTACTATATGCCATAAGCAAGAATGATGCTGAGTCAGGTGTTTAACTATTACACTGTGTCATAACAATATATTACAGGTAATATTAACATCTTTTATATCAGAGCCTGTCTGGTGTCTTGTAATAAAATAAACTGTGACTGTAATGGTCATGCAAACTGAAGAATAACAAGTCTTTCCCGGAGAACAAAACCTTACTCCAATCGAGAACAATTATGATGTCATAACATACATAAATAATTAATCTAGCAAGTGTATAATAGGTATTAGAAATTAGTCGGTATGAATTAGAACACAAAGGATAATCAGGATTGTCGCACTTAAAGACAACGGGAGTCTGTTATGATTAAAAAGAGGGAATGCAGATGCAACCAAAAAATCTACACATTGATAACACTGGACAACAGCCAAAATGTATCCGAGACAAAAGTAGCTATTTTTAACTAATTTGGACATGCTGATCACGAATATGAACTTAAAAATCGCGAATTAGTTCTAGTTTTCAAGATCCGGGAAGGGGGGGGGGGGGTGTTCAGTAGGCTGATGGCTTCACCTTCCCGACGCAAATGACCCAGTCCTTCTCTTTTCTATAGCCCTGGCGCGTGATTCCCCACGAGACGGATAGCCTTGAGCTATCCAGAATCTTATACTCTGGATGATGAAGAAGATAATAAGGCCAGTGGACATCCATCACATGTGAAAGCATCTACATCAAGAGATCCTGATTTCGTGCCTATTGAAGAGTCTCCACAGCCACATAAAATTACCCAGAGTAGTGAGAGATCTGGGATTGCCAAAAAATATAGCAGAGCTGTTGGGGTCCAGACTGCAGCAATAAGAATCTTCTAGAAGCGATTGTGCATGTGTCTGTGTTTCGTGCTCGGCAAAAAGATCTGCTTCCATATTTTAATACGACAGATAACCTCATTGCATCAGCGTTTTGATGATATCCTCACAGGTGATGAAAAGTTAGCTTGGAATGCTTTCCAGCAAGTGGCCACAAACTTTCCAGGAAACAATAAAACTGAAAATTACCAGGAGCTTGAGAAACCCTCTTTGCAGCACTACGAGATACTAGAGTGCATCCTGTCTTTGAAATTACACTTTTTACACTCTCATCTGGATTTCTTCCCTGCTAATTGCAGTGCTGTCAGTGACGAGCATGGGGAACGATTTCATCAGGACATTACTACCCTCGAAAAAAGGTATCAAGTGAAATGGAATGCAGCAATGCTAGCAGACTATTGTTGGACCCTTGTGAGAGATGCTCCAGAAACTCATTGCAAGCGACAGGCAAAAAGGCGTCGCTGTGAATAATTTCTGCTATGAGCATTATTATAATATGGTATGTGGAAATGTGTAAAACTTGTTTTATAGATATTTAAAAAACTAGAGCTAATCTGCTGTTTTAACAGCCATTTTCATATTCAGCAGCCCAAACAACATAAAGGTAACTTGGTTTAATCTCAGATACACACAAAAAGTCAAAATTTGTTGTCCAGTGTAAGTGGAGTTTCTTTCTGCAACTCTTGTTAAACATGTATTCGCAATATTGTTAATTGTCGTTGACTTTTATACTGCAGAAAAAAATTGCATCTATAGGCATTATACTTACTCTGTCGAAAAAGAACTAGCTTATTAAAATGTAGTTTAAAACGGAAAAAAATAACGACCAGTGAAAAGTATTTAAAGACGGCACTTGAACACTGGGGAATGTATCATAAAATATCTTCAACTGAGACAACAAGTGAAAATAAACTCATGAGCCGTAATAGCAAAAATAAGTTATGGTCATCTTGAAGGATGTGATTTCTCCGTAATGCACTATTAAAATAAGTGGGCCAGTTTAAAACAGGTCAATAGATTCAAATACCTAGGCATGTTAATAACATCGCATGAAATATGCATCTCAGAAACGAAGGTATAGAACAGTTCAGGAAAAGCAGCATCCTATAAAATGAAAAGACTGTCCGGGCACAACGGGCTAATCACCTGTTTGCCAAGTCACTTCGATTACACGTCCTGCCCATGGGCCTTGTGCACTTGGGTCCCCTCTACACCTCATTTCACGGGGTAGAAGAGGTTCCGATTATGAGATGAGATGAAAAGACTGTCAGGAAGAAAATGACATAGACCACTACCTGATCCACAGTAAAAAATACTAGCAACAGAGGCTAGAATTAAAAATATACTTTAGAAATCACAATATAGACATGACAGGTGATAAGATTTTAAGTAAAGATGCCCCACGGGAAGCCCAAACAATACTTAAACGATATATACAAAAAATAAAGAAAATCATATAATGTTAATAACAGTGACAATCCTGGTAATAATAATAACAATACTTCTGAATATAAATTTAACCAAATAGAAATTAATCCCAAAAACTAACAAATCATTGAAAAAAGCAACTTTATGGACTACGCATAAGACAAGGAAAGACAACGGGAAAAAACCCCACCAACTTAAAAACAACAAATACTAATATAAATTAAAACCAAAAACTACAAAAGACAATAGTTATTTAAATATAATACAAAACTGAAAATAAAAAGACAATAGATACCCTAAATATAACCAAATCTTAGGTCGAACAGGGTA
This sequence comes from Oreohelix idahoensis, assembly GCA_024509875.1. Classification (NCBI taxonomy): domain Eukaryota; kingdom Metazoa; phylum Mollusca; class Gastropoda; order Stylommatophora; family Oreohelicidae; genus Oreohelix; species Oreohelix idahoensis. The sequence goes on from JAMPIV010014799.1 coordinate 719,622, forward strand.
GACCAAGATGGTGGAAGAACAGGGGGCAATAATGATCAGCCATCTCATCTTCCTCATCACCTTTTTAAACAAAAACACACAAAAATCATAAAAAGAGGCCAAATACGCAAAAAGAAGCGTTTTCCTCGTGTTTGAAGGAAGCAATCCACTTTCTCTGGGCATCTTATGAGAAGAAGGAAGCTGGGATATATCGTGTCAACAGGAACGGTGGAAGGAAACAAATTTATAGAAGATGACAAAGAAATAAGATACTAGATAGTTTGATGGCATGGCGTGGATATTAGTCAACAACAGAGTTGATTAATAGTACTGGAGACAGGAAGTTGTGGAGATACATGATACCCTTCGGGGGTCGGAGTGGCTAAGAGGTACGGCATCCGTCTCGAGTTCTACAGGTCCTGGCTTGGATTCCCAGTTGAGGGAATATAATTTAAGGAAACGTTTTTTTCCAGAACCAGTGGTTCTAATGATGTCATACTCCCCCCTGGTCTCCTGGGTAGTGAGATCGGATGCCTAGTCTTCTCGGATGAGGGCGAAAAAATAGGAGGTACCGTGTGCAAGTTGTGCACTTTAAAAATCCCACGGCAGTTGGAAATCGTAAAGAGTAGGCCTTTCAGGCCGCTGCTCTGGCAAAATTAAAAAATTAGAAACCTAACCACCACAAGAAGGTTTGTAGAATCTGTGATTCCTATATACACACATTAGGATTCGCCGGTGCTACCGAGTTCGTGCACTGTGCTGAGATCCTCCTTGTGTGATCTAAGGGAGGAGATAGGAGCACTAATGGAGTAGTCAGTGTGCAATGAAGATAGTCCTTGAAACCAAACCAAACCCTTGGTCACAAGGCATGGTACTTGAAGAAAAAGTCTTCATTTTGATTTTAAAGAGCAGATTTAATCCAAAAGAGCTGTCGCTGATTACAAGAGTAATAGTTTAAAGGCATAGCTGTGACAGAATGGGGCGACCCCTCTCAAACTGTTTCACTCCGGCGGAATTCGGTGCATTTGTGGTACTGATTTTATTGCGTGCTTTCAATTGTCGCACTTTCTTTCTTTCTTTCTATACTATGTAGTAGATAGTTTATATTTTCAAGTATTCTTTCACTTCTTTCAGCATATTGTGTCTTGTCTGTTATTTGACACTCCTTGTGGATGATAATACCTCACATTTGCAGGGAGAGGTAGAGATAATATTACGAGAGGCAGGTTGATAAAATTCCCTTGTACCTATCTTGGCCGCTACAGATTAACACGTACATCGCCCATCACTATCTGCCTAATCACCGATAAGACGGGTGTGCGCCTCACCAAAGCTTGAAATACGGGGAGACAACTGATGGACAGACACAGATAAGAGATTACTGTCTGATAAAGTAATGAATTGTTACTTTTGACACACGTTGTCATGTGAGGTTAATGACATGTTCGCAAGTCTGTACGCAAGGCATCGTATGTCATATTGCCATATATGGTAATGCGTGACCTTTTGCTTTACGTACCTTATTTCACGTGGAATATTTTAAAAGTACCACACCCTAACCCGCCTTTTTGAAAATGATTGGAGCGTCTATTTAACTCCATAACAAACAGATGCGTGGGAGACTGGGAATATAACGTGACACGTTTCAGTGTTATTCCACTCTGAGATTCACGCTTGCCAAGACAACCCCAGACTTGCCAGAATTAGAATTCAGAATTCCTTCTTACCATAACGGACATCTTTTATTGGAGAAATTTGGACGGACTTACATAGCCCAGGAAATCTCTTTCATATTAACTAAGGAAACCGGGACTGAGGAAACTGAAACACACAAAGTCAGAGAGAGAACTTATTAAATTAACGACACCCTAGACGCGTGTAGGAGGCCTATTCAAGTTTCTTTTATTCATCTCAGCAAAATTTCTGTGAGCCAGAATTGAGGTAAGTTGTCATTTTACATTGTATATTTTCATTACTAACATGTGAACTAACATATATATGTATATTACCATGTGAATTTTAATATGTGAAAATCGCTAGTGAATGTCCAAGTCATTTGAGGCTGACAACCTCAGCGTATAGAATGATGATTCATGAACCACCACTGCACGGCCTGGTGATTGCTTTATTGCTATATTCTTAAAGAGAACTAAAAGCATAAAGTTTCTATGAAGCAGGGAGGGAAATGTGAAAGAAATGATGTGCATTCTAATTATAATACTTACATTTTCAAAGCAGTGTAAATGTCCATATAAACATATTCACTTTAAAATTAATGTAAGCTTTCATGCCTTAATAATAATAATAAATTCTTTAAGCACCAAACACGGCGCATAAGTGAATTCTTTCCAACTGTTGTTCATGAGTTTTCTAAAACATTTGTTCTCGAATGTATTCAGCTTTTTCTCCAATGATTTTGTTATTTTCCAACTCTCACAACCGTATGTTAACACTGAGATAACATTTGAATTAAACAGACGAAGCTTGGTATGTATATTCAATGATCGTAATTTCCAAATGTTAGATAATCTATTGAAGGCGCTAGCTGCCAAAGCAATTCTAGTATGGATTTCTCTTGTTGTGTCACCATCCTGAGTCATTTTACTGCCTAAATAATTGAAACTTTCAACTTTCTGTAGTTTTTCCCCGTTCAAGATGATATCAAAGGTCTCGTTAGTGTTAATGTATATGTGAAAATATTCATTTTAAAGTTAATGAAAGTTTCAAACTTTTCAAATCACTGTGAACATAAATGAAAACGTATTCAATTTATATTGTGAACACTTTTCAATCAGTTGAAATGTAAATGTAAACATATTCTATCTGAGTTATTAACATTTCCATTTAAATGTAATATAGAGCTAAAGCTATTCAATTTAAATGTATAGAAAGTTTTATTCCGAGGAATTAAATTTAATTCTCTTCGATGGTAAATTCTGAGATAAATGGGATGGTAGAATGGAAGAGGAGGACACATAAGTATGTGCCGGGAAACGCAATACTCAGAAGAGCGTTTCGTTTCTGTTCTTTATCATAGTTATTGGTGGTACCAGCAGAAAGTACTATCTCTGGAACCATGAGAAGGTAGAAGTAGACTGACGTTGTGCGAGACGCCATCTTAAGGGGGTCTTATAGACAAACGCAGGATCAGCTTGGCCGTTACTCCTTGTCGTTCTAGCAACGTGCGGCGCCTTTAACCTTTATCGGCGACGAGCAAGAGCAGTGTACACAGAACCCATCACCGGCAGCAAAAACTACTATTAGCAGCTAAGTGGAAAATATACGCTGTCAAAGTGAATTTTTCCCATGATCTCTACTATAAATCAATGATGACACTTTTCTTCTAAACTATTCAAATTATTTTCAAATTGTTAAAACTTAAGTGATTATTAAATTTTGTAATTTGTAATGTTACAAATTTAACTTCCGTTTAATCATTTTAAAGTTACTGCATGTTTGTCTCCGTCAATTTACTACACACACTCTAAACAGAGCTATACTAGGATAATAAGAATTCCACTGAGTAAATAAGGGGTGGGGGCTTGAGCGAGCTGAAATTAATAAGTGCTTAATTCCTTCACAAAAGTTGTCGGCAGATTCTAGAATTAACGTGCTCAGCCAAAGCAGCATTGTTTTCGCTTATATGAATATCTTGTGAAGACTCCCTTTGTAATAGAAGTGTCATTACCCTTCTATCTACATCTCTGCCAAGAGTAATCTTGTGCGAAGGTAGATACCTTTGAAGCCCATATTAGATACTCATGAGTTTTGGCCACTGTTGGACCACTACTGCAAAGCAGGGAAGGCAATACCGTCACGAAAGCTTATAATCGGCTTTACGTCTCACATCACATAAGAGTGAACACGACAATAGGCATTTACTATTTACGTTCCGGATTTCTAATTTAGGTAACGGATTCTCACAATGACCAATGAGATGAGAGCATGAAAACCTCAGAATCGGAATTAATCCCATCATCGGAGCTACTAAGTCTCTGTCTGACAATCCCATATGTCATCTAACTATCACCTAACGGAATCTATGAACTCACGCTCAACTTCAGAGTAGTGTGTTCTTGTCAGACTAGATGATAGAGTATAAAACGTTGATCAATCTTGTATGTGAACACACAAATATTTGCTGTTTGTTTTTCAAAAAACGTTTACAGAGCTCATCAAAGACAGGTAACAGTGACTTCAGAATACTATACTTATCGGTGGTAAATGACAGTACACGAACTTTCGAATGTCGGAGTGGTTAGAGAGCTTGTATGTCGCGGTAAAGTTACCGCTTGGAATATAGCCACAAAGTAGCTGAGCTGGCAACTCATCTTCCGCATGTAAATACATTCTAAAAAATTGGTAGTCACTTGTGCAGGACAAGTGCTTACTGCTTAAACCGACCAGATAATCACAGCTGTTCACACTTGGGTGCTCAATGACGATAAATTACACTGACAGTGAGTATTGAGGGGCTGAACAAATTTGCCTGTCAAACAGCTCAGCGAAACTTTTAAATAGACTTGCATATGATGGATGATGAGTGAGAGAGAGAGAGAGAGAGAGAGAGAGAGAGAGAGAGAGAGAGAGAGAGAGAGAGAGAGAGAGAGAGAGAGAGAGATTTTCGTTATGTGATGCATGATGCGTGACTCGTCTCAAGAAGACAGTCATCTTAAAGAAGAAACAAGAATGCGTATGAATAAAGGCGAGACTCAACATGTTTTCTCCGGTGTGGATGTGGCGAAAATGTGTGGAAAAAACTGTGCTCTATACAGACTCTATCTACAAAGTGGAGTCTGGCCTTGCTCTAGTGAAACAAAGAACTTTTACCGCCTGTTCATATAGCAAGTTTGAAGAATAAAACGATGAATACAGTAGAACTCCATTTATCCGAACCCCAATTATCCGAACATCCAATTATCCGAACACTTTTTCGAGAAAAAAAATAAGGCGCCACCAGTCATGTTAGACTACATTTTTGAATCTTTTGATGCTGCAAGCTTCAAATGTGTGCGAACAATTTGTAGAGGATGGAATGGGCTAATGGTCGGTCGCTTACGTACAGGAAGTCAGTTAGATCATAAAGTCAGTTAATATCTGGTTTACCAATCTAGTGTACGTGTGCGTTCTATGCAGAACACTGGCTAAACAGACAGTTCAATTTAAAATAATTGTGTCTGCTACTACAGCAGAATAATTTTGGTGTGCAAGTATTTCTCTGTGCGATATGGCGTCTTCCAGAAGGCCTAAAGCATATAAAAGGAACCGCAATGTTTTGTCAATTGAAACGACAACAGAAATTATCAAGAGACCAGGAAAAGGTGAAACTGTGTCTTCACTTGCCAGGATTTTCAATGTTGGGAAAGCTACCGTCTCTGACATCAAAAGTAACAAGGATAAAATTATGAGTTTTGCATCGAAATTGGATAGTGAAAATGGGTCGAAGAAACATAAAAACCATGAGAAATGCGAAAGATTTGAAATTGGAAGAGGCTTTTTTATATATGGTTTGTGCAAAGAAGAAGCAAAGGGGAACCTATCTCTGGCTCTCTATTGTGTGAAAAGGCACTTCAGTTCAACAATCAACTTGACGGTCATTCCTGACTTTAAGGCTAGCCAGGGATGGTTAACAAACTTTAAATCTCGTCATGGCATACGAGAATTGGAGATTCAAGGGGAATCTTTATCTAGCGATGCAACTGCCGCTGAAAATTTTAAAGAAACATTCTTGGCTTTTTTGGAAGAAGAAGGTTATTCACTCGATGATGTGTATAATGCCGATGAGACTGGCTTATACTGGAAATCATTGCCTCAAAAATCACTTGCATCTCAGCACGAAGCATCTGCCCCTGGGTTTAAAAAGTGCAATTTTGGTAGCCGCGAATGCCAGTGGAAGTCATCGTTCACCGGTGCGGTGCTAATGATCGGCAAAGCCAAAAAACCACGTTGTTTAAAGAATGTGACGTGTCTCCCATTGTTCTACAAAGCACAGAAGAGTGCTTGGATGAATAGTGAAATATTTCTTGATTGGTATACAAATCAGTTTATCCCAAATGTGAAGAGGTTGAGAGAACAAGAAAAGAAAACTGGAAAAGTAATTCTTCTACTGGACAATGCACCATCTCATCCAGAGACGGATACATTGAATGCAGTTGATGCAAATTTTAAAGTAATTTTTCTGCCTCCCAATGTAACAGCACTGATTCAACCAATGGATCAGGGTGTTATAGCAAAGCTTAAAAGATGTACAAGAAGGAAGTCCTGCGTCGTTTATTGTTGGCTGAAGATGAAGAAAGTGTGGTGGCGTTTTCCAAAAAGCTTAATCTCAAAGACTGCTGATATATGTTAGCTGATGCTTGGACCACCATGTCACAAGATAATCTCAACAAGGCTTAGAATAGATCGCTTGGGAAAAAAAGGAGGAAATGAAACTACTGTAGTGGACACAAATGATGATTGTATAAATGAAGTTGTGGAACTGTTTCAAGCAATGCCCGGATTTTCGGCCTGTGACAAAGATGATGCACACATGTGGCTAGAAGATGATAATGATTCTGGTTTTCAGTTTTTGAATGACGAAGAAAGTTTGTTTGTTTTTGTGCAAGAAGAAAACCAAATACATGTAGTTAGTGACCGATGATGATGAAGACACCTCAGAAGTACATGATGTACTTGTAGATTATGAAGAAAACCCAAAACGTCGACCAAGTTCTGAAGAGACCTTTATAGCACTAGAAACAACGATGGCTTGGTACGAGCAAGAAGATGACAGCTGTCCTACACAGCTTCTGTTGTTGAAGAGAATGCGGGACTTAGCAGCCAAAAGAAGACTATCCAGTTTGGTGCAAAAGAGGATTCCTCATTATTTTAAATAGTGGGTTACATCTGTGCAAGTACATGTATACGTAAGTTGCGCCTAGTTTTGAATCGTTTGTAATGTTATTTTGAAAACATTTCTCTTTCTTAAAAAAATAATTAATACAAGTAGTACATGCACTGCAGTGTGATGAAAGATTTTGGTGATACAGTGATCTAATACAGTGTGGGTATTATTATTACAGTACAAGTAAATATGTTTTATAGTGTAATTTCCTTGTGATGGTTAATTATTTTTAGAAATATGTGTACATGTACTCGATACATGATGTAATCCAATTATCCGAACATTTGATTATCCGAACGACGCTCGGTCCCATGGGGTTCGGATAAATGGAGTTCTACTGTATTGTCAAGTAGTTTGCAGTAGGCTTCTCATGCGAATGTCTTTTCGAACCACTATCTTTCTGGCCAACTATACTCGTTTGCCTCTCAACGCCTAAATTTAAAATTCTCATTCATCGACGAATGATGTAAAATCAAAAAAATAGATAATAATCTGTCTTGCAAGACCTTAATCTCATCACAGGTCATCGGATCTGCGTTAATAGCTAGAGGCAAATGAAGTTTTCGCTTGTTCTTGAGTAAATAAAAAACTCATTTCATTGCACAATCAAAAAAATCTTTATGATAATTTGAAGATAAAACATGAAATGGAAATTATTAATTGACTTTTATTTTCGGTGAATCATTTATTACCACGTGGTAGTTCCCAGAGTCTCTGATTGGGCAAATACAGAATATGACTACTGCACACTTAGGGCATATCGTACAAGACGACAAATATGACGTTGTGCATGGTTCTGGCAACTTCATCGTGTAATAGAAATTGACACACAGACCTCCGCTGCAAGAACATGTGTCTATAATATATATAAAATATACAATACCAAAACCTACCCTCTGCCCTGTACTTACTGTTCTAAGTCTACTATCATGTACTAGACACAGTATTAAGGTCTCTTTGTCTTGTGTGGACTGGCCTATGCTGTCTGATAGGGAAACAACAGAAGTGATTGCGTCATTAATAGGCCGTACTGCCCATGGTGGACTTCCGGTGTTATGTATTTCGGTTCGCACTATTGACCTGTCGTCAAAGCATCATTTTTTGGTGATGCGTAGATGGCAGTGAGGATAGTGTGATTCGCTTGCATAGAGGCGGGGTTGTCGCACGGAAGGTCCAGTGTTCAAATCCTGGGTAAGCCACTCATGTCTGTTGTTTTTCTGTTGTCTAGTGTTCTACTTCTTTATTTCTTACGAGTTCCTGAAAACATACCTTTATGTTTGTTTCATATTAAAGAACATGTGTCTGCTTGGTGCAGGCTTCCTACAATGTGATAAGCTGCAGGGATAACTCCCTGCTCCTTAGGGATTGTAGTGATGAAAATGATGATGATTTCATTTATTATTAACTTATGCAAGGGAGCCGCGGTAGCATAGTGGTTAGTGCACTGGCTTCCTAGCGCAGTGGTCTATGGTTCGATCCCCAGATGAGGTGGGATTTTTTTAGGCCACAAACGGCTCCTGGGTCGACCCAGCCCCAAATGGGTACCAGAGCAACTCTGGGAAGGTTAAGGCGGCCGGCGTGATGCTGACCACATCACCCCTAGTGTGCCGATGGTCAAGAAAATATGGGCCTAACACCATATTCCCAATATGCCTCAATGGGCGTGTAAACGGGATCCTTTACCTTTATGCTTTGTGTGATGTAACATACTTTTCGTACAGTGTGTCATCATTTTGATATTTTCATATCCATTACTTACGATGCTCTATATTTTTATCATATTTATTCTGTGCTTTGACATACTCCTTATTTATGTGAAAGAATTGTTTGGTTTTAATTTTGTTTTTGTTTGTATTTCATGTGGCCCCATTTCTGTGGCTCATTAGTTATGCGTTTTGCAATATATTTCCTAGTTTTTCGCCCTCATGTTCTATCAATGCTTTTTTGTTTAATATAGTCTGTTTTGTGTTCAGTACTTGCCTTGACATTCACACTCTCTCTGTCTCTGTCTCTGTCTCTCTCTCCCCCCCCCCCCCCCCCCCCAAGACACCACACACACACACACACTCACACACACACACACACATATATATATATATATATATATATATATATATATATACACTATATATATATATATATATATATATATATACATATATATAGATATATATATATATATATATATATATATATATATATATACAAGGTCTTTTAAATTTGTACCTGCGCATTAATATAACCGACGGATCATCTGTATAGGTTGAAACGGAGCGCGCCTTAATCTCATCACTAGTCATGTGTCATCAATACAAAACATATATAGACACATTCACGCACATTTCGGCACACTCTGCAAAAAAAAAATAAAAAACCACACCCATTTATTACCAACACACCACAACACAAACCACACAAACCACACAAATTTGTTTTTTTTTTTTTTTACATATGTTGCATTCAGACACCCACCACACCAACCTCAACAACCAAACAAAACCACAACCCCAACCCAAAACCCACGAAGCCAACACCGCACACCACACACAAAACAAACCCAAACCCACACCCCCCACCCAAACCCAACCACCCACCCCCCCCCACACAACACAACTTCACAACAGAAACCATTAACCAACCCTGAGACCCCACACACCCACACACCCCCCCAACCCCCCAACCACACAAAACCCCACACCCCACCCCCCCAACCCCCCCCACCCCCCCCCACCCCAACCCGCCTCCAACAAACCCCCACCCCCCCCCCACCCCCCCACATCCCCACCCACCAAAACATACACCCACCCCCACCCCAACCCCCACCCCCACACCAAACACCCCCACCCCCACCAAAACAACCCCACACCCCCCACACCCACACCCACCCCCACCCCCCCCCCCCCCCCCACACACCCCCACCCAACCCCACCCCACCCCCCACACCCTCCCCCACCCCCCCCCCCCCCCCCCCCCCCCCCACCCCCCCACACCCCCACCCCCACCCCCCCCCCCCACGCACCAGACCCACCCCCCCCACCCACCCCCACACCCCCCCAACCACCCCCACCCCACCCCCCCCCAAACCCACACACACCCACCCCCCCCCACCACCCCACCACACCCGCCCCCCCCCCCCCCACCCACCCCCCCCCCCCACCCCACCCCCCCACCCCCCACTAGACCTCCACCCACCCCCCCCCCCAAATACATTAACAAAAACCACAACAACACTTCCCCAACCAACCACCACAACACTCCCCCCCCACCACACACCCCCACCATCCCCACCCCCCCCCCCCCCCCAGCCAATACCCCACCACAAACCCCCCCCCCAACGACTCCCCCCCCTCCCCCCCCCCCACCCCCCCACCACCCCCCCCCGCCCCCCTCTCCCAACCCCACCCCCACCGCAACCCCACTCCCCCACCCCCACCCCCACCCACCCCCCCCCCCCCCACCCCCCCCCCCCCCCCCCCCCCCCCCCCCCCCATTACACCCCCCCCCACACACAAACCCCCACCACCACCCCCCCCCACCCCACCCCCCCCCCAACCAAACCCCCACCCCCCACCCACCCCCACCCCCCACCCACCACCCCAACCCAACACCCCCCCCCCCCCCACCACCCCCACACCCCCCCCACAACAAACCCCCCCCCCACCCCCACCACCCCCACCCCCACCCCCCCCCCACACCCCCTCCCACTACCCCACCACCACCCCCCCCACCCCACACCCCCCCCCACCCCACCCCCACCCCCCCCCACCCCCCCCCACCCCCCCCACCCCACCCCCCCCACCCCCCCCCCCAACCCCCACCCCCCCCCACCCCCAACCACCTCCAACCCCCCCCCACCCCCCCCACCCACCCACCCACACCCCCCCCCCCCCCCCCCCCACCCCACCACCCCCCCCCACCAACCCCCCCCCACCCCACCCCCACCCCCACCACCCCTCCACCCCCCCCCCCCACCCCCCCCCCCCCCCACTCCCACCCCCCCCCCCCCCCCCCACCCCCCCCCCCCCCCCCCAACACCCCCCCCCACCCCCCCCACCACACCACTCCACCCCCCCCCCCCCCCCCCCCCCCACCCCCCCCCCCAAGAATGGAACAACACCCCCCCCAGACCACACGCCCCCCACCCCCAACGCCGCGCACCCCAACCCTGCCCCCTCCCATCCCGCACAACGACCTACCCCCCCACTTTATTAACTTACAGACCACCCCACTCCCCCCCCCACCCCCCACCTCCCCCATAACCAGGTCCTTCCCCCGGTAACAACCACCCCCACTCCCACACACGCAGGTGGTGGCCCGCCCAATGCCACATTCCCCCCACGCCCCCACGCCTGAGCCCACCACCACCAGCCCATCCCCACCCACCCCCCTTCACCCACCTAGTGTCCCACCCCCTCCCCTCCCACCCACCCACCCACCCCACCCCCCCACAAACTCCCCCCACTCAAGTGCCACCAAGACCCAGAACTCCACCAAACACCCCCCCCCCCCCACCCCACCCCTCAACAGCTTACCCATCCAAGATCACACCACAACCCCCACCCGCCCCTAACCATGTGACTCACCCCCATGAACCGTGCCAAAAACCCCTTGGGGCCTCCGCCCACTCCAACCAAACACCACCCCCCCACGACTATCTATTTGACCCACACACCCACATCCACACCTCCACAACACCCACAACCCCAACCCACCAACCCCCCTCACCTCCCCCCCCCCCCCGCCCAAAAACCCAACCCCCCCTCACCAAACGTCCCCAACCTCCCAAACACCACACCCCCCTCCCCGCCACCCATAACACCCGCACACCCCCACCCCCGCCCCCAAGTTCCCCCCCACCCCCCCATCTACAATCCCACAACCCCCCCACCCACAATACACACAAACTAAAGTGTGAAACGTGACATTTTTTGGTGAGTCGTGCGTATTCCTCAACACCCATTACACAACAAGGTTTGGTGTGTTTACCCCCACCCCCACCTACACGAACCCCCCACACCTCCCCACCAACTTGTGGGTCCCTCCCCTACCCACCACCCACACTCCCCCCCCCCCACCCCCCCCCCCCCCCCCCCCCCCCCCCCCCCCCCCCCCCCCACCCCGCCCCCCCCACAACCCCCCCCCCACCCCCCAACCCCCCCTCCCCCCGCCTCCCCCCCCCCCCCCACACCCCCCCCCCCCCCCTGCCGCCCCCCTCGTCCCCCGCTCCCTTCCAACCGCGCCCACCGTCACAAACCCGCCCCCCCCTCCACCCTACCACCACACACCCCCACCCCCCCATGTCCCACCCCCTCAAAACCCAGTATAATATCTCGCCTGGTCAGACACCCCCCAACCCCCCACTAGGCGCCATACCACCCCACCCCGCCCCACCCACATAGTCCCACACCCATTACACGATACACCCCCCCCCCACCCCAGCCACCCCCCACCCCCCCAAATGCCCATCCCCCACGAGTTTTACACAGCAGGCATACTGTCGCCCCAAAACATCGCCCCTATGACGCTCACCACCCTCCCGACCCCTCCAGCCAAATCCAACTATCTAACCAACACACACCACACTATCACACTGACCACCAAAGTTTTTGTTCGTTCAAACACACCCCCGCATCAGCCACACCCACCCCCCCCCCCCCCCCACCCCCCCCCTCCCCCCCACCCCCCCCCCACACCCCCATCCCCCTCCACCTTTGACGTACCACAAACCCGTGCCGCCCGTTGCCCTCTCCCGCCCCTCCAAACACCAACCCCCCGTTGGGTTGTGACCACACTTTTGAGAGTGTGTGGTTGCCCCCCCCCCCACCCCCCCACCCCGCCATTTTGGGCTGTGTTTAGTGCACCCAACACCCTGTGTGCACCACGCCCCCCAACCCCACACCCAATCCAGGGACCCGTCTCTTGTTCCTCACCCCCGCACAACCACACCCCCCACCTGCGTGGGTTTGTCCCACCATACACAACAACTCCGCACAGCACAGTTGCGCTCCCCAAACCCCCCCCCACTCCCCACACCCCCACCTCCCCCACACCGCCATGTACCACCCACGCACACCCACCACCCCAGATACACCACCTTACCCACCCCCCCACACGAACCTACCCAGGCCAGACCCCCCTCCCCACCCGCACCACCACCAAAAAGAACCACTCCCACCCGATCCACACACCCCCCCACCCCACCCCCACCGCCCCCCCGCCACCTATACCCCCACAACCCCCCACCCCCCCCCACCATACCCTCCCCCCTTAACCCCCACCCCCCCCTCCTCCCCCCCCCCCACCCCGCCCCCCCCCCCCCCCCCCCCCCAGCCCCAACCCACCTCCCCCCCCCTCCCCTACCTCACCCCCCCCTCCCCATCCCCCCCCCCCCACACCCCCCCGCCTCCCCAAACCCCCCCCACCCCCCTCAAAACCCACGCCCCGCCCCCCCACCCCCACGCACCAACCCTAGTCCCGCCCTCACCCCCCACACCCCCCCCCCCCACACACCACACGTCCCCCCCCCCCCCCGCACCCCTCTCCCCTATCACATTCCCCCCCCCTCGACCACAGCTACCGCCAGCTCCCACCCATCACATCGCCCAACCCATCCTAACCACTCCACCGACCCCCCCCCCCCCCGCTAACGTCGAACCCCCCCCCACCACTCACCGCCCTACACCCCACACTACGCCTCCGTAAAACCCCCAATCCCACCCACCCCCCAACCACCCACCCAAACCACTCCTAGCTCATCGGCCTCCCCCCTCCCAACATGATTTCCATCTGTTTCATTAAGACACACATACCACAAACCCCACAACCCCCCCCCCCCCACCGCCACTCGCACTCTGCACCACCCGTCAAGACCCTCCCTATACCACCCCCCGCACCTCCCCAAAACCACCCCAACCCTAACTCATCCCCCCCCCAACACCGAACCCCTCCAATCCCTTCCCCCAACCACCCGGACCACACACAGTTGAACCATCCCCCCCCTCATCCGAGCTACCCACCCCCCGCAACAACCTCCCCCCCCCCCCCCCCGTTCGCGGGTCTGTTTTTTCAACCCCCCCCATACATACCCACCCAGCCCCCCCCCCCCCCCCAGCCACCCACCCCCCCCCCCCCCCCCCCCACCCCCCCCCACACCCCCCCATCCCCACCACACCTGGTACCTCTTCGTCTTGCACACCAAACCCGACCTGGCTACCGCCCACTATCCCCCCCCCCCCACCCCCCCCCCCCCACCCCCCCCCCTCCCACCACCCCCCCCCGCCCCACACACCCCACCCCCCCCCCACCCCCCCCCTACAACGCCACCCCCACCCCCCCCCCCACCCATCCCCCCCCCCCCACCCCCCCCCAACACCACCCACCCCCCCCCCCCACCACCCCCCCCCCCCCCCCCCCCCCCCCCACCCCCACCACCCCCACCCCCCCCGCCCCTCCATGGAGTAACTCCCCCCCCGCCCTCCCGTCGCCTTACCCCCTCCATCACTCCACCAGAACTCCTACACGCAAACCCCCCGATCCCCCCCCCCCCCCCCCACCACACCCCGTACGCTCCCAGTCGCTTATGCCTGCAAAGCGCCTCGAACTACCCCCCCCCCCCACCACCCCCACGCCGTACACATTTCACGCACGTATCGAAATGTATCTGCACATACTCGTGCGTATTTTGCCTTTTAAACAAATGATAGCGTTACATACTTCTTGTTCTTCTTTTTGTGACCGCATCGTTGATGTTTACACCGTCAGACGAGTTCTCATGATGAATTGTATCGTTGTCTGTAGTTCCTCTTTAGCTCCATATAGCTTTGAGTTTAGTGTTGAGTCATTGGGCCAGTATATCTTTCTTAACTGGTCGTACAGAGAACAATCTTGTAGAACATTCTCAGCAGTTTGTTCGTTTAATCCAGATGTGCACAGTGGTGAAGCAGACAGTCGTAGCTTGTACATGTGTTTATTCAGTTTGTTATGCCCTGTCCTGAGGCGAAGAGTGGTGATCTGTCCCTGCCGGTCAAGAGTGTGGTAGTCGTCGTTGGGTTGAATCTGTTCTCAATTGTTTGTGATTTCATTCTCTTCGTGTTCACATTCTCCTCCCTTTTTCGAAAGTTTATCTGCCTTTTCATTTCCGGGTACACCACAATGGGATAGTACCATTCTAAAAAACAGTTACACATGGTTACATTTTCATAAACATATTATCATATAATCCAGGTATACAGAGATAATGAAAATCGTTAACACAGAAAAACGTGTTCTACGTAGAACATGTGAAAATTCCTTAGACAGCGCAGACTACGCTGGCTTGGCCATGTCCGCCGCATGGAAGACAGTCGCATCCCGAAAGATATCTTCTACAGACAACAGGCAGATAGCAAAGAACAGTTGGGAGACCGCAGCTGAGGTTCAGAGATATGTGCAAGAGAGACATGAGGTCACCCGCAACCCGGGAGGGTGAAGCTGCCGATCTCACCAAGTGGCGGTGCTCCCTGCGGCGCTAGTTCATATTGGGCGAAAATAAGGTCCCACAACAAGCAGACGAGAAAATAAGCTCCCACAACCAGCAGAAGAGAAAAGAACACGATGAAAGTAACACCAGAAACAAAAGCAGCTGAGGACTATCACCTCAAAGGCGCATTCCTGTTATCAGTAGTGACTAAAGGCGCTATTATTATTATTACTACATGGAATAAAGGGAACAGGAAAATAATAATAGCCCCTTTAGTCACAACTGATAATGGGAATGCAATTCTAGAGTGTCCTCTCCAGGACGCGAGCTTGGGCAGAGTTATATGGAGATCAAGCTGTTTCCTATGCAGCATGTTCCCCCTCTCCTCGCAGCCAGTGGATCCAAAGGAACGGCAGTTTGGTACCAGCCACATTGCAGGTGTTACCAAAACAATGTCCAATCAACATTAATCTGCTTTAAAAGCTCCGCCTGAGGAAGGAACCTATCCTCCTACCAGGCGCGACAGCCGGGTAGTGGATGGTTGAATGGACTCAAGATGTAGAGGTTAGCTGTGAATACTGAATAATCAGCCGTGAACCAAAACAGGTGGTTGTCACTGAGGACGAGGTGGGACAGTTGCGAGGGACAGCTGTCTGTATCAAATCCTCTCTGAAGCTATATGATGTGACAAACAGCGAGATGGAGGCGCAATAACCTCTTCCCTGCCCAATGCCTTATGGGTTTGATTTGTTTAGTCAAAGGCTAACGGAGACAACCGTACACAAACCGACGGTAAGCAACGGGAAACTACCGTCGTATTATCCCTTGTATAATCATGAATCGAAACAACTTCCTAGTAAAAGACAACGACGTTAACGGGGATTCCAGAGGAATCACCTCGTCTGGTAGGGAGCATCATGTGCTACAGGTGATACCCGATTGTCATCAAGCTACTGTTAGCAAAATTAGAATTAAAGATAAATTAAACATAGGAACTTGAAATGTCAGGACACTAATGCAGACTGGAAAATTAGATAACATCAAGATGGAAATGGAAAGAATGAATGTAAATGTATTAGCGCTATGTGAAATGCGATATACCGGAACAGGTGAAATGTATTCTGACAATTACAAAATAATTTATTTTGGAAGAAATAAACATGAAAGAGGAATAGGCATAATATTAGATGCAGAAAGAGCAAGAACAGTAAAGGGATTTTGGGCATCATCAGATCGAGTTCTGTTAGTTAAATGGAGTGGCAGACCAACTGATATTAATGTTATGCAAATATATGCCCCAACAGCAGATAGTACAGAAGAAGAAATAGACACATTTTACAATGAACTTGTTATGGCAATGGATCAGTGCAAATTTGATGAGACAACTGTTATGCTTGGAGACTTCAATGCAAAGGTTGGAAATGAGAAAGTTGATAATGTGACTGGTGGTTATGGCCTGGGAGAAAGAAATGAGAGAGGTGACAGACTGATAGAGTGGGCAAGAACGCATGAAATGATAGTAGGAAACACCTGGTTTAAGCAGCATCCTAGACGCCTTTGGACGTGGAAAAGTCCATGGAACATTGTTCATAATCAGATTGACTACACACTAATATGCAGGAGATTTAGAAACAGTTTGACATCTGTGAAAACTAGGCCAGGAGCAGACTGCAGCAGCGATCATGTACTAGTTATAGCAAAACTTAGAATAAAATTGAAGATAGTAAAGCGAGCTTCAAACAACTTCAAGTCAAACTTAGCCTTACTTAAATCAGATAAGGAAATGAGTGGAAGATACAACATTACACTACAGAATAGGTATAATGCAATAGAGAAAATACAGAATATAGATGAACAGTGGGAAATGCTAAAGAAATCAATACATCACAAGAAATCGTACCAGAAGTAAAGAAGACTGCAAAGAAGTGGATGACAGATGAAATTTTAAAACTGGTGGATGCAAGAAGGAAGAAGAAGCAAAACGATCAAGAATATAACAGACTAAATAAGGAAATAGTAAACAGTGTTGTTAGCTGAAAGCGAACAGGAGTTACAAGAACTAGTGAAGCAAGTGAACAGTATAAGTCATGAATATGGACTCGACATTAATATTGAGAAAACTAAAACTATGATCATTAGCAAAACAGACGATAAACCCACATTAAAGATAAGCGTAAATGGGAAAATCCTGGAACAAGTCAAGAGCTACGTATATCTTGGTCATATAATAACAGAAGATGGCAGATGTGAAACAGAAATCAAGAAGAGAATAGGAATGGCCAAAGCTACATTCAACAACATGAAACATATACTGACATCCAAACAGTTATCTCATAAATTAAAACTGAGAATCATAAAGTGTTATATATATTCTGCATTTCTGTATGGTGCAGAAACATGGACGATGAATAAGCATTTGGAAGAAAGAATTGAGGCTCTTGAAATGTGGATATATAGAAGAATGGGGCGTATCTCATGGAAAGAGATGAAAACAAATAAAGAGGTCCTAGAAAATCTAGGTATGAAAAGAGAACTAATGAGAGAGGTCAAAGTTCGGCAGCTAAAATACTTTGGCCACATAAAAAGGCATAACACCTTGCAGAAGACCATAACAGAAGGGAGAGTTGAAGGTAAACGTGCAAGGGGAAGACAGCGCTATAAGTGGGAAGATAACATCAAGAGATGGACGGGAAAGAGTCTATCAGAGTGTACCACCAAGACAAGAGACAGAAGACGTTGGAGATCCATTACAGCCAACCTCCGTTGTGGAGATGGCAACTGATGATGATGATGAAACAGCAAAAGAGGCATAGCTAAACCAAAAGTGCAGAACCGAAAAGACACAAAATCTGTGTACAAGCAAATAAATGAGTTAACAGGCAGAAGAACACAGTCACTGGCTGTTTGAAATCAAAAGAAGGTACATTGTTAATGGGTCATGAGAACATGATAGAAATGTGGACAGAATACATCAAGGAGCTGTATGATAATGAAAGACCAGATTTGAACGACCAGGACAGTTGTGAAGGACCTCCAATACTTGTGGCAGAGGTAGAAGGTGCCATGCGTCACATGAAGAAAGACAAAGCGCCTGGACCAGATAATGTAACAGTAGAGGAAATGGAAGCTTTGGGAGAATATGGTGTAGAAGTGATAACAAAACTCTTAAATGACATTTACAACAGTGGTCAAATACATGATGATCTGCTAAAATCCATATTCATAGCTTTGCCAAAGAAACCTGGAGCAATGGAATGTGAAGAACATCGCACCATTAGTCTTAAGAGTCATGTGACAACAATATTAATGCGAATTATCATGAGAACAGTGAGAAATAAAATGAAACCAGAAATCAGTGATGAACAGTGTGGATTTGTAGAAGGTAAAGGCACAAACAATGTGTTACGCACAGATCATTTTTTGTCCAAAGTCTTTGTATAATCATTGTTTTTCGTAAAAAAATCTTTGTATGATCATTTTCTTGACTGAAATGTGTATGATATTATTTTACAGTCAAAGTGACA
>JAMPIV010014800.1:0-13877 GCA_024509875.1 Oreohelix idahoensis
AAACTATGATTACGAGCAATACAAGAGGAGAAAACCGGACTGATTCTAAAGGCGACGAACTGGAACGGACTACGGACTACGACTTATGGAACTTGGAACACAAGAAGTATAAATGGGAAGGAAGAGGAGCTGGTGGAAGAGATGAGGAAAGCAAAACTAGAAATCCTGGCTATAACGGAAACGAAGAAAAAAGGACAAGGAGTCATGGATCTCGATGGCAACACGTTGCTCTACAGTGGTGTACCCATATCTGAAAGAGCTAAAGGGGGCGTGGGTTGCATTGTGGCCCAAAATCAAAAAGATAGTATCAAGGGATGGAACTTTGTCTCGGAGCGCATTATGGTTGTAAAACTAAAAGAAGGAGAAACCATAGTCAACCTGGTCATAGTGTATGGGCCAAATGAGGATGAGAGAGCAGAGGTCAAGGAGGAATTCTTCGAGCTGCTTCAAAGGACAGTGGATGACTGCCTAGATGAAGTTATCATGCTCGGAGATTTTAATGCCAGAGTTGGAAATGACCATGCTAGATGGGGTGGAGTTATCGGAAGATATGGGAAGATACTCTCAATGACAATGGAAAGCGACTCCTTAGATTCTGCAGTGAGCAGAATCTGATCATTACAAACACAAAGTTCCCCCATAAGCGCATACATGCATACACTAGATGTGAACCAACCAAGAATGAGAAGTCAGTGATCGACTATGCCATTGTTCGGAGAAGCTCATTCAGATATGTCCGAGATGCAAGAGTCTGGAGGGGGCCAGAGATTGGAAGTGATCACTACCTGCTAACAATCAAACGAACAACTGAAAGAGTTGCTCAGCCTAGGAACTGCCCAACATCACGCAAGAAACCAAGTAAACGAGCAGGAGAAATGAGCATTAGGACCTACAAGCTGAGAGAGCCAGAAATTAAGACCAGATATCAGGGGCTTATTGCTACAGCAGTGAGCAACACAGAAGAACGACCTGATGACTTGGAAACCCCTGGAATAAATTCAAGGATATCATAAAGACAGCTGCTGCAGAAGCATGCGGTGAAGTCCGACTTGGGAACCAGAGAAAGAGGACACCTTGGTGGACAGAGGAAGTCAAAGAGAAAATAAGAGAGAAGAAAAATGGCATGGTAAAAAAACAGAATACTGTTAGGAGCTAAACAACACAAACAGGACAAAATGGAAAAATATAGAGAAAATTGTGGATACTCTGAAAACAGAAGCAAAGAACAAAGTGCTGATAGCAGCAAACCTACAGAAGTCCTGTGAAGAAAATTGGATGAATAGCCTAGAAAAAGGAGTGCACAAGAAAACCAGAAATTGTTCTATAAGACCCTAAAGAACACGAGGAAAGAAAAACAATGCCCTCTCAAAATTTATAAATGAACAAGCAAGGCAAATTGGGCTTTCTGCCTCCGAAGAGAAGTAATGGAAAAGGCGGAAAGAATATTATCCTTCCTCAGAACACTCACTGGATGGTGAGCATTGGTGAAGCAACAGAAATGATAAACCAACTAGCACAGAGAGAAAAATCCAATGATGGTGGAAGATGACATAAAGATGGAAAAAAACAAAAGGAACTGATGGCAGCAATTATAGAAAATCAGAGATGGGCATAGCAGAAGGCCATGGATGGAATAAAAACACCATGAAAATGGTTAAGTAACATGGGGTGACGCATCAGGCGACCTATTACTCTTAAAGGTCCTAACAGGCAGCAATGGTGCAAACAAAGACCATACCAATGCTTCATGGGATGATTTCCATCATAACACCAATTTTCAAAAAGGGTGACAATCGACAGTGTGGAAACCATAGAGGCATATCCCTTCTCAGTGTCCCTGGTAAAATCTACTCTAGGAATCCTACAGAGCAGAGACTACGGAAGCCTAAGTCTGAGCCATCAATCTGGATGGAGGTCCAGTGCGGATTCCGAGGCAAACCGAAAGTACTCAAAGACCTAAATCATCCCAACATCAGGACAGTTGAGTGAAATGGCCCATGAGTAATAAGAGTTAGATCCCATCTCTTGTTTCAAAGATTCTGGAAAAGGCGGTTTGAACAGAAAGTCCCCTGGAGCAAAACTTTCGGGACTGTTTGGCAAGGATGAATATTCCAGCACCTCTGATTCATGCTATACAGTGCTTCTACAGGTCTTGCAGAAATTATGTGAGGACAGCAAACCATAAGTCAGAAGAGTTCAGGACCACCACTGGTGTAAGACAGGTTGATATCCTGTCACCTTGTCTTTTCATACTCCTCAGGGACGATGTCATCAAGGCATGTAAGGAGAGAACAAGAAAGTATTCAGTGGGGTACTGGAAGATGAGACAGGTCTATATTTCGGAGCTGGCATTTGCTGATGATGTTGCCCTGATTGCTAAATCAGAGGCATATCTCCAATCCAACCTGCAAGTCTGGAAGGAAGAGCTGGAGAAGAGAGGGATGGTCATAAGCAGCTCTAAAACAAAATCCATGGTGATATCACGAGAAGAAAGAAAACATCAGATTAAGTTGGGAGAACAGGTCCTGGAGCAGGTCGACCACTTTAAATATCTCGGAGCTATTATAGACCGAAAGGGAGGCATCAAAGAAGAGTTGGCCACTCGAAAAGCAGCGGCTGGGAAACTTTTTCAGGCCATAAATCGTGGATTCCTCAGCAAGAAAGAGGTTGGTAAGAAAACGAAGATGGCTGTATACCGCTCCACCTATGTCCCATTTTTGACATATGGATGCGAGTCGTGGGCAATGACTACAACCCACAAAAGCCAGATCCAAACCTCAGAAATGAGGTATCTGAGGAAAGTGGTTGAAGTAACAAGAAGAGACATGGTCCGCAACCAGACGATCCGTCAAGGCCTGAAATCCCATCCGCTGCAGACCCAAATAGAACAGTCCCAACTAAGATGGTTTGGCCATGTCTGCAGAATGGGAGAAGATCGGCTACCACGACAAGCATGGGAAACAAAGAGCCAGGGATCCAGACCTCCAGGACGACCCAGAGTCCGCTGGGAGGACAACATTAGACAATCTTTGAAGGACCGAGGACTAGAATGGAACCAGGCCAGGAAGAAGACAGCTGATAGAATGGTCTGGCGCTCTCTCTTCCAAACCTCTACACCTCACGGTAGAAGGGGAACGACTAAGTAAGTAAGTAAGTAAATTTGAAGTTCAAAACATTGTTAATAAGTGATATACTTACGTATAGTCATCCTCAAATCAGAAGATGTGATGAAGTTTGAACATGAACCAACATAAGTGGCTGATAAGGTGTAAATTCTGGTACAGTCACATTGATACCTTATCATAAAGCAGCTGACCGTTTACTTGTTTACAAATATAAAGGGCACAGCACTGTGTATGTGAGTGTAGAGGTCAGGTCAACCCAAGCAGTGCAGGAACGTGAATGTAGGTCAGCCTGTTCGTTAAGTCTTGAGGCGCTGGCAAAGTGCAGTGTTGACATAGAGTATGAGTGTAGATGTAATATACGCGAATGCATGTACAGTTCTAAAGCCTGGCTCAGTACTCACACTCAGTCACAAGTAGAAGTCAGTGAAGGTTGTAACAGCAACTGACTTTTTTTTTCTCAAACTTTAATGTAGTACGAAAGTCAATTAACACTGTGTTGAATTTTAGAAATTACAATTTCTTTTTTTAAATTTATTTTGTCCTGAACCAAGTTTTTCTTCTGGTCAGGACTTTTAAATAAAATATGAATCAATTTCAATAAAATTACATAGAATCGGGTAAACACATGAAAGACTTGTACAGATATATATAAGTTGAATTTACTAATATTGTTACTAACTAAAAGTCTTTAGGAACTAGTACTGGATGTCGGGTCGGGGTATTTGCATCATCCCCAGTCTGTAGTTGACAGTGTTCATTTGCTCTTTAAACAGGATAAATGGTGGAAAAAGTTATTAATACACAAGGGAGTTTCTAGTATACTATGTTGGTTGATGAATTTCCGCAGGCCAGGTCTTCAATACTTAACTGGCCTGTGACGACTGAAGAAAGTTGTTCCTTAGGCCCACTCCTCACATGCTCTGAGGTAGTATGGTAGGCATCTCATTTCATGCAATGGTGTATTCGTCAGAACATCTGGCACTAGCACAGTGCCAGACCAAGAAACTCACAATTCAAAATGAAAACAAAGTTACGTTGAAACAGCACAAACTCAGCTGAGCTGCTGGCTAGACTAGGGCGTCCCACTACTATTAGCATATATATATTCAATAGACGACAAACTTCTTAGCCTCAACGAACTGCTTGTGTGGACTGTCTTCAACACAATGGCAACTAGCTGGCAAATTTTCCAATAATCTTAACTATCTCGTCCAATTAGAGTACTGCCCCTTTAGAATTTAAAATTTCAAATTAAATGTCCAATTTTTGGTCAAATGTGTAGTGTATTTCTGTCGGTCGGTCGGTCTGAATTGTCATTCCCCAAGTTTGGACTTGGTTTTGGGCCCAACTACAAAAAAAATTCCAAATTTTTCCTCACCCACTGCTTAGATTTCTACTGCGAAGATATTTTTAGATTCTATCCTCCTTTAACTCACCCTTGTTTACATGTACTTTTTCTCCTGCCTTCGTCTCAAGGACGCGTCAAATGTAACTTTAGTGAATGCAAAACTAACATGTGTTTGCGAGTCTGCATCGAACAAATCAGTCTTTTGTCAATAACTTCCGAATTATCTGTCCGTCCTTTTATTTGACAGCATATTGTTTATCAGGAAAAGATAAGCTCTTAAACTAGCTAATTTTTGTGATTCTAAACCTATTAATAAGAAATTCCATATTTTTTTCCATGTTAGTCTTGAAATCTTTACCGCCACTCGTTCACTTCTTTTCCATGTGCTGTCCAGCTATTTTCGAGAGTTTTACGTCATTCTAAATAAGAGCTAAGTCTGTTTTCGTGACCTAAGTGGCTACATGTTCTTACTTTACTTCGTATTTCAAACACTAACTACGAGTTCGCGCGTATGTTAGACTTAGATTCAAACGCTTGCAGACAGCATCATTATTTTCTTCCCTCCTTTTCTTACCCCGTCTGAACGAATAGGCCTTTCGCGTCCCCATGTTATAATTAGTTTTTTTTCTTTCAATGACACTAGAAAACGATGGTACGGTCTACCAAATCAACGCGCTTGTGGCGTGGGCGAAAAAGCCGCAGCGTAACTTAACTATATTTTATCCCTACATTTTATTTTAACTTTTATCTTTATAATGGAGGATTTTATCGCTGTATCAATGTATTCCACCACACATCTCCCCACTTGAGAACATGCACTAATGCAAGTTCCAAAACCAGTGATACACATAGATAAAATTAACTCCTTACGCCTGCTGAATACTCTAAATTTGATCACAGGGGTGCCTACTGAGGAAATCTGCACCGACGTTCTGTGACCCCGGAATATATTCAATGGTAAATTGATATGGCTGTAATAATAAAGACCATCTTAATATTCAGTTCCTCATTGGGTGAAGAGGACCTTTGCAACAAAGTAGCCCCCAGGCCCACATTTCTTGCGTCCGTTCTCACCACAAAACCCTGAGTCAAATCAGGCAATTTGAGAATAGGCTTGCTAGTGAGTTTTTCTTTTAACTCTTGGAATGCCAATTCACACTGCGCTGACCAAACAATTTTATCTGGATTTCCCTTGCGAGTCAAGTCAGTCAGAGGAGCACATATAGAGTTAAAAATGTTTGATATATTTTTGGTAAAACCCACACAACGACACGAATGATCGCACGTCTTTCTTTGTTTGTGGTCTAGGTGCTCTCTGCAATTTTTCCAAGTTCTTGGGGTCAGGGGTCATGTTACCCTGATATACAGTATGTCCCAAGAATTCCAACTCTTTGCATCCAATACAACATTTTGTTGGTCTAGCAGTCAAGTTTGCTTCTCTGAGCCTATCAAATAGCATATTCAGAGAGTTAACGTGTTCTTCAAATGTTTCTGTAGCGATGAGGATATCATCCATGAAATTCGTGATACATGGATTATTCAGGGGATCCAACAATTTGCGCATCATTCTAGAAAACACACTCGGAGAATTTTTCAATCCGAATGGCAACATGTTGAATTCATAATGCCCTTCCGAGGTGCTAAAAGCTAAATAATGTTGAACCTCGGGCTTCACTGGAATCTGGTAATAGCCTTTGCTAAGATCCACCTTCGAAAAGTATTTTGCCTTGTTCAGTCTGGCAAATAACTGTTTTGTGTCCGGTATTGGATCCATCTGACCTTCTGTGACAGCATTCAGTTTCCTGTAATCTATGCACAGTCTATGTTGCCCAGACGGTTTCCTCAACAAAACTACACTGGAACTGTAGGGAGATTCACTGTGAGAAATAATCCCTTCTTTCAACAAATAATCTATCTCTTCCTTCAATGCTTTCTCCTTAGCGAACGGAACAGAATAGGCTCTCATACAGATTGGTGTTGAGTCTACCAGCTTCATATCATACTCTAGTAAATTAGTATGCCCCGGTTTGTCTGTTAACACATCTGTATGTTCCTCCAGAACCTGTTGAACTCTCTCCCTCTGATTTTTAGTCAGGTGCTTACTGACTTTTACCTGTGCGGCTGTCTCACAGGGGTGTAATGGGTATTCATGTGAGGTGAGTGGTTCCTTTTTCATTTCGGTTGCGATAGCCAAGGTCAGTAGAGGGGTGCCTTCCTGGATTTGTCTGTCCAGATACTTCGTTAAAAGGTTTACATAATATATTTTCTCCTTCCCCTTTTTGTCAATCTTATAATTTGTTCTAGACACCTTCTCTAGAACTGTATATGGACCTTGCCATCCAATTTGCAACTTATTATTGCTGCCGGGTAGTAGAAGAAGTACTTTCTCTCCCACAGCTAATTCTCTGTCCTTTGCTTTCTTATTGAAATAAGCTGCATGTTTCTTCCTGGCTTGTCTCAAATTATCATTTGCCAGTTTCCATCCAGCTTTCAGACGAGTGGTCAGCTCGTTCACATAATTATATGATGAGGTAACAGTTTCCTCTGCCTTCTCATCTGTCCACGTCCTTAATAAGGCTTCCAATGGACCTTTTATTGGCCTCCTAAATAACAGGGTTGCGGGTGCCATCCCGGTTGAACTATGTGGTACTTCCGGTACGCAAACAACACAGCGGGCAAAAATTGATCCAACATATCAGGTTTCTCATGTGCCAGCTTTCTCATGATAGAAATGAGAGTCCCATTGAACCTCTCTACCTGGCCGTTCCCTTGATGATGGTACGGGCTACAATGAAAGTGTCTGGCTGGAAATAGCTTAAAAACTTCTTCCGTTAGTTTCCCCTTGAACTGTGAGCCATTATCAGTCAAGATTTGATGCGGGAATCCTAATCTTGTGAATATTGTAAGTAATGCCTCTGCCACATGTTTCGAATCGATTGACGACAGGGCTACCGCCTCTCCCCACATAGAACAAGTGTCCCCTAGAGTAAGGATGTAACTGTTCCTCCTCTTGGTCCGAGTGAGAGGTCCCACAATATCCACTGCAACCCTCTCAAAAGGTGTTCCCACTATGGGCATTTCCCCTAGAGTTGCAGGAGCAGTCCAATGCTTTGGAGCTACCCTTTGACATTCTGGACAGGATTTTACATATCTTTTTATATCTTCCGTTATCCATGGCCAGAAGTAATGACAAGCTATACGCTGTCCTGTGGCGCTGATCCCCACGTGACTACTGAAGGGTATCGCATGCCCTAGTTCCATCACTTTCTCCCTATATGAAGTAGGAAGAACCAGATGGTTGTGACCATTTGTTCCAGTTCCAGCCTTCCTGTATAATAATTTGTTCTTCATATAATAATCTCCCTTGCTTGGAGGTGTGTGAAATTTGGGCAATTTTTTAAAACATGGCTTGAGTGTCCTATCCTCAGCCTGCGCCTTCCTCATCTCCTCTGGATGAGCATTTATAGGTTCACCTTCTTCCTCCTTTGACTGTGACCTGGTCTGCACTGTCGCCATGATCACAGGTCTCTTGGGATTCTCCAAGAAGACGTATCTACACCCCAATATCAGAGGGTAGATTGGTTCATCTATCACTGCTGCTCTGATTTCTCCTTCCACATAGCGAGTTTTCACCGTTATCCTTGCGATGGGAAGTGTCATGAGTGGTATGTCCTTAGTCGCCCCTTTAATTTCCACGGTTTCGGTGGTACTGATCTGGGTTCACTAGGCTAGACCTCACAACTGAATCAAAATCTAAACCTGTATCATATAGGCACCTTGTGGTGACCCCGTTACAAACAACATCCTCACAAACTGGGGGGTGATAAGGTTCCTGCTGTCCAGTAGGTTTAACCTTTAATCTCTGGTTCCCCGATTTCATTGCAGCAATGTTAGAAGGTTTCCTTTTACAAACTTCGGTGTTATGGTTGTCCTTCCTACACCATTTACACTACCTCTTTCCTTGGTTAAAAGGTTTTCTTTCATTATATTTTTGGTCATTGAACTGTGAGTTTCTATCACGATAATCATTTCGTGGCCTATCAAAGTTTGTCCTACCTTTGTTACCTTGTTCCCTGGTATCAAATTTATTAAAGTGCTGTGTGGCCTTAAAATTCTCTATATGTTTCTTTTTAGTGCCAGCTACCTCTGCCTGGGCTGCTTGATACCTCTCAGTGACATTCAATACCTCACCCAACCTCTCTGCACCAAGATGTTCCCCTAAGACCCTGGGATAACTTTAGGCTCCACCTTTCTCTCTCTAACCCATATGTGGTAGCCAAAAGTTCAAACCTACTGACAAAACTTTCTATGTCATCGTCTTTCTCAACAAAATGGTCTAAATGAAAACCCATAGCTGAGGTTTATGCTCCCTGACTAGCAGTGGCATCGGAGGGAAAGGGTCTGGCACCATTTTCAGGAGCATGGCCTTGAAACTCCAACTCCCTTTGTCGTAACTCGTGCTCCCTTTGTAATCTCTTCTCCTCCTTTTCTGCTTCCCTTTCAGCAGCCTGTCTCTTTTCCTCTCTTTCAGCAGCCTGTCTCTTTTCCTCTGCTTCCCTCTTAGCAGCCTGTCTCTTTTCCTCTGCTTCCCTTTCAGCAGCCTGTCTCTTTTCCTCTCTTTTAGCAGCCTGTCTCTTTTCCTCTGCTTCTAATTTCTTCTCTTCCAATTGGAGCCGCTTTATTTCAGCCTCCCTATCCGCCTCCAATGCCTTAGCCTCTTTGTCAGCCTCAATCTGCAGCCTCTTAAGTTCTTTGTCAGTGTTAAATGTATTGTAATGTCATGGCTGTGAAGATGATGGAGTATGTCCTCTCTCTCTTCTGTGTTGTGTACTTCAAACCCTAAGTAGAGAGTTGTTGGTGGTTATATCGTGCTGTAATGTTATATCGCGAATGGGTGGTATAAGTGTTCGCCAAGGTGGACATCCAGGTTGTAGTGGAGACATGTACCATAAGACGTAACGTACCAATATGTGTGTGTGTCGTTCATCATATTGACAGGAGTAGAGGTGGAGTGGATGTACAGTTGATGTAGGTAGTTCTTAAACATATCACAGGTATGAAGTCAATAATGTGAGTGAACAGCTGTGGACTTTTTTCTACCATTTATTAAAGTCACAGTCACAAGACAATGTAGACACATCCATATAATCTTGACATCGAAACATGGCGGACATGAAGACAGTTCATTTCAAATGTATAAGTTGTAAATTATATCCATATTTATATATATGTCAGCAAGTTGCTGACTCCACATTATCCATCATTCCAAACTAGTAGCAACACCTACTCCCTGTTCATCCTGACTTTGCAACGTCAGATACCTTCTTAAATATCTCTCCTTAAATCACTCTTCTTCAGTCGACCCCCAAACATGGCGGGTGACGAAGAATAACATAGTCCATCACTCTAATCGGACGTGGCGTGAAGATCTGTCCTTTCGACGATAGGCTTATAAAACTCCCTCATGTATCAGGCGAGTTTCCTTTTTCAACGTTATCGTAATAACAGCTTGTAAACCATCCGGTCTTCCACTCCAGACGGTCATACATTAGGCCTCTACGAACAGTAAACACTGTGAGTTCCCTCGTGTGCAGACATGGACGTTTAACTTCAAAAAACTATACATATCGCTAATCATGCGAGTCTTTAGAATAATGTTATTCTCCTGGGTTTCTGTGCGTGCATATAGACTTAACAGTCTTAAATGGCTCCAACGAGCTTAATACATAGAAAATTCGTCCTTTCAACCACAGTGAGCACACCTCACCGGTTGACCCAACATTATGTTCAGTTTGCACTGAGAACAAGGAAGTGTAATTATATCAACTCTACCTTGACATAGAATCCGCACACCACTATATAATAACTATCGTCCTCCTGACGACCAGAAATAACACTGGGGAATTCTATACTATATGTGGAAGAAATTCCATCCCCGACACAATGCAGAAACGTCCAGACATTTTTCGTCTGACTAACCCAGGTCAAAACATGACGGCCTCCCTTGCCGGAAATCTGCTACACCCTACTTTTTTGTTTGCCCATGCGCAGTTCGCATCAACCTCTCCTATCCGTCAGCTGGTATATTCAATATAGGACTTCAGGAGCAGGTAACTAAATATTTACTTTTTCCAAAAGTCAATTTTAGGTATTCGCCCTTTAAATTAGGGTTCTAACAAAAATACTTTAGACCCGAAATATTGTTATAACATATTTTCATACATAACAAGCCTACAGACAAACTATATTGCTAGATAGCAAAGACTGCACGTAACAGTCTTACCACACCTCCCGGGAAAAAAAAAATGGAACATTTTTTTTTTTGAAATACATCTAGGAGCAACGTACAATAGGCTCACAACGCATGAATAATGCGCAGATGAAAATATCAGGAATAAATATAACTCCTAATATGAGGCTAAGTCTGATGAGAATATATCTCATAATCTGAGCGAAATTGTTTCTCTACGAATAAATGTTTCCAGGAAGGTGTCACCAACGTATACTACAATTCTGGCAATTACACAATGCATACAAAAATTTCATACCATAATTTCGTATAGTATCATTGTTTGATTAACGAAGAAGAAAAATCATCAAAGAACAGCGGTGAATTTACATCAATGAACCGCTAAATAGTGATACGATCATTATATTACAAATTACAAATGTGTACATATCTTGATATAGAAAAGAACTATTATAGACTTAGACGTATCAGGAAGTCCAAGACCTAACAGTTAGGTGGAATCATGTTGAGATCTACCATCACAACGAGATCTATCACTATCTCTATTAAGACCATTGCTTTTATTTGACCTCCAATTAGCATAGTTGCTATTGTTATCTTCTCTTTGATCAAAATATCTTCTCAATGGATTTTGTTGTCTCCAAGCAAAACCATTATAAGGTTGGTAACCTCTATCAAAGTTCTTATAGTCATTAGTACCAAAATGTTGAGGACCATTAAATTGCCTCCAGTTCTTTGAAGAAGAACTATTATCATATGGACGCTTTTGGTAATGTCCACAATCCCGATTATCTCTCTTAGCAAAATTGCTTTTATTTTTCCCTTTGGCACTGTGTTTGAAAGGAGCATCACACTGTCTGTGCTGAGTATGATGAGTAACAGGGATAATAGGGTTCTTATTGTTCCGAACATAATCGTTCTTATTTCGGGAACTAATACTAAAAGTTTTATTCCCAGATACAAATTTATCAGTAATTTGCGAAGTCGATGCTTGATTCGTTAGAGGAGCCTTATTATGACATTTTCCAGTGTTGTTACCCTGATGTAAAGGACTAACAATATGATTACTTTTGTTGGCCTGACGCCAACTCCCATTAGAGGCGGTATCGTTATCACGTGGGAAACCATATTTGCCACGAAAAAATTTGTTCACATATTGCTTAGTGTTACTATTAACATGTCGTTGACTCTTTGCACTAACATAGTGACCATCAGATTTGTGTTCAAATCTATTCACCTTATTATTAGACAACATCTTATTGTTCAAAACAATATCTAACAAACCGTCGACCCTCTTACGAAGTTTTGTAACTTCCACTTCTGCCAAAGCTTTCTCTCTAGAAAAAGCTTTCTGAGTTTTCTCATTAGTTCTCACTTCCCAGTTATAATCTAACTTTGTAACACGTAACTGAGATACAAGAGTTTTCTCTCTAGCAATACTATCTTTGAGATCTGTTCTCAACTCTGTCATCTGAGACGTAGTTTCTAGCACCTTAGTCTTTTCTTGAACAAGTTCAAGTTTCAGTGCTTCCATAGCACTATGATGAGTAGTCATCAGTTTATCAATCTTTTCATCATTTTCTTTCTTCGCTCTCAACTGTGTCAACTCCAGTTGCAGTGACTGAATCTCCATATCCTTCTTATTCTTAAACACCTTAATCTCCTCCTGAGATATTAAATTCTTTTCTTCTAGTTGGCGGCTTAGAAACACATTCTGACTCAATAGATTAGTGAGTTTATCATTATATATCTTCTTGTGTTTCTCAGCCTCCACTTTTAATTCATCATAGTCTCTTTTGACCTGTTCAAGCTCACTAATAAGAGCCTGTTCATTACATAGATATTTGTCTTTCATTGAGCTCATCTCATCTTCTAACTTTTTTTTTCCTCCTTTTCCAGTTGAGATTGTCTCAATTTATTCTCACTAGGAAGAGCTAATGTTTCTATTATCTTCCACAGTAGTTTTAAATCAAGCGTGGAAGAGTTCACCTTATCTACCTGATTATCCATCATCTGTTTTAATGAGGTAACTTCATCTTCTAACTCTTTTTTCTGTCTAAGAGAGAATTCACCAAATTTCCTATTATCAGCTATCAATTGAGTCACTTTACTCTTCAATGTAGCATTTTCATCATTCATTGCTGATAACTTATCAGTAAGAGCTTTCTTGTCACTTTGAAGCTCATTTATAGTTTCCTTTAATACATTCAACTCCAAAGCTAAGAGTTTTACTTCATCTTCCCTCTTCACTTTTCTCTCCTCGGTTTCTCTGTCTAATCTTTTCTCCTCAGCCTGTTTTTCTAATATTTTCTTCTCAGCTTCTCTTTGTAATCTCTTCTGTTCAGCTTCTCTTATTTGCTTTTCTATTTCCATTTTATCTTTTACGTATTCTCGTAATTCCCTAGTAGACATACGCATGGAACACGCCTTTTCAATGTAGTAATCCAAGAATTCGTTTACTTCCTCATTAGTCATTCCAAAGGAATTTCCCTGTTCACTGTAGGAATCTAAGAATTCTTCTATTTCCTTAGTAGTCATACGAAAGTATTCCTTTTCGACCCAAAAGTACAAACTAGACATTATGTCTGATAATCTGATCAGTAACCTGAAATAATAATATAATTTATTTCAAAGTAAATGATAGCAAGTTTTAATAAAACTTGACTAACCAGCTCCCTTTATCCCAATCTCTGTGGGAAGCAAGCCTTTAGTAAGGTCTTGTATAGTTATTTTATAATAACAATATTATCAGCGATTTATATCATAAATGTAATCACAATGTAAATAGTGTATGTCTAAGTATCTGTGCCAATAGAAAACAAAACAATCAACAATAATACAAAGACAAATATTCAAGACACTACGATAACATTCGCAGAAGTCAACTAAACCAAAAAATTAAACTGAAGGAAATCTCACAAAGGATGTGATGATAACTGCGAAAATGTACACAAATAAATGACGTCACAGTGTATAAACATAAATGGTGTATAGAAATAAACGACAGAAAAGAGTAGACCTACAAATACAAACAAATTTAACCAAAACTAAAAAAATAGAAAAAATGTTACAAAAACAACGAAGAAAATACCTCTCGTGACAACTAACTCAAATAGCAACGAATTGTCGCTAGCAAATTTTCATTCAAGAAAAC
>JAMPIV010014801.1:0-199529 GCA_024509875.1 Oreohelix idahoensis
CAATAGTTGTATTGTAAACAGATAGCTTCTGTATGTTCGATATCCTAAAGTTCTGGTTCGTGAAGCTGTATAAATAATATATATATAACTTCTGCAACAGTGTCAGCTGCAGCTCAACAATGTTCATAGACAATAATAAATATTCCCTTCCTGATGCTAGCAGATCAGATGTATACAATAAGTCCGTTTACTGTCTGCACGTGAATAGCATACATGGATTACAGGTCAGCTCGACCTTTATAATCTTCCTAAGTCTAACCATCTGACTTGGACGTGATCTCTGATATAACGAATCCTGGAACACAGACAATAGTCTTGCTGGTCTAGAGCGACCCATATGTATATATATATATATAACTAGTTCAGTTATAAAGATACCGGTGACTTAATCCTAGTCAAAGTACCTCTCCATTTTGAATCACACAGGCGAGCAAAAGGCGACAAAATGACGAACCTCTAGATGATAGCATAAAGTTCGATACAAGAGGAATTACCTTATTTCGGAAAATCAACCATGAACATATGCCTCCAGGCAGGCTTGAATAATACTGGGAAATAGTCTAGTTAGCTAACTAACTCACAAAGACAATGTATTTCCCTCAGAAAATCACAAGACGCAGGTCGCGTCTGCTCGCTACTCAGACCATTTCTTAACTGCCCCGAGCTGGGCGGAACCACAAACGAACTCTCCAAGTCGAGGCATGCGCAGAACAACAATATCTGAGTCGCCGTTCACATTAGACGATTCTAAGAACATTCGAGATAAAAGTCTTACACAGTCGCGCCTTTTATGGTCATGAACAGAAGCGTTAAGACAGGTTTTCAGACATCTACCATAGTTGACTGGTACTACCAAATAAGGAGATATGGTCACGCTTCGTTCAAGAAATTATAGATCGAACGTGTCTCTATACAAGAGGAGGTAAACTCATAAAAAATAGCAGTATCAATATCTCGGGTTCTGTCCCTTTGACTGTAAAATATATATAATATACATTTCAGTCAAAAAATGATCATACATACGAAAAATATTTATACAAACGAAAAATAATAATGATCCGTGCGTAACATTACCGCACCCTCCCGGGAAAAAAAAAATGAAACATTTTTTTTTAAATCCTGGAGCCGGAAAAAAAATCTAGGCTCCTAACGCACGTATGATGCGCGGATATATACCTAACAAATTAGCTCAACGCATGGAGCGACACTGAGATCATATCTCAGATCCTTAGAGAAAAAATTTATCTAAGTATACGCTTATATATTCCAGGAAGGTGCCACCAACAAACGCCACAATGATGGCAACATCATAATCAAAGTCAAATTATTCTCATACCAATATATGAAATTAAATATATTATTATGATATCATACAATGTGTTGCAAATAGCGGTGTAATTTACTAATATACCGCACTATATTATTACATTATATAAAGCAACAGTAATTAATAAGTAATACATGTGTTGATCTTCGTTGACATAAAACATTCAATAGAAGAAGATGTGGACATCATCCGCTCCCAATCTAGGACAGGACTTGATATCCTCAAAGTTCCACAATGGACACAATCTCGCATCTTCAATGATGTGCTGCGAAAATATCAATAACACAAATCTTAAAGACAACTGGTAAATCTCTTAATACAATCCTGAAAATAATTTATTTAAATGTGGCCGAGTGATCTTTTGGCCCGTATATCACTAACTAAGCCTTCTTAGATAATTACATGGTACAATGTTATAAATTCCCCCCAAAAAAGTGAGAAAAAATCTACTAACATGTCATTATAATATTGGCTTGTATATCAGGAAATATATATGACAGAAGAATCATGTGGAATCGTGTGGGCATCTGGACAGAATGTCTGCCATCACATTATCCGAACCACGGATAGCTCGCACCGAGAAATGAAATGGTTGAAGAGCTATGGCATAACGAGTGGACCTCGAGCTCTTCAAGTTTTTGCTCTGAATAGCAGTAAGCGCTTTTTGGTCGGTTTCCACAATGAAGTGTGCGCCTAGAAGAAATCTTTGTAACTTCAGAATAGACCATACCATAGCCAATAACTCACGGTCTAAAACCGAGTAATTCTTTTCTGCAGCATTTAATTTCCTAGAGATATACATCACCGGATGCAGAGTATCAGAATACTCCTGCATTAGTGCTGCCCCAATCCCAGTTGACGAGGCGTCACTTCGAAGAACAAAAGTCTTCTCAATAGTAGGTAACCTAAGAATAGGTGGAGATGAAAATAGGGCTTTAACCTGGTCCAATGAGGATTGACATTCTTTAGACCAGCGGATCAGATTAGGCGACCCTTTCTTCAATAAAGTAGAAAGCGGTGCCATAATGGAGGACAGATTCGGAATGAATCGTCCGTAGAATTGGATCAAACCTAATAGACTCCGTACTTGTTTCTTCGTCTTAGGGACCAAAATGTTAAGTATTTTTGAAACATTGTGGTCCTCTGTCTTTAAAAGACCATGACCAACGCGATGACCTAGGAAAGAAATCTCGCTAAATCCTATAAAGGCTTTAGAGGGTTTTGCAGTCAAGTTATACTCGCGAAGAGTAGACAGTAATTCGTATAAACCCAAATAGTGATCTTCCCAGGAATCACTGAATAGACAGATATCATCTAGGTATGCTATGACATCTGTACGATATGCGAGAATTCGTCGCATCATGCGTACGAATGTAGCAGGGGCGTTCATAAGACCGAAAGGCATGAAATTCCATTGGAATAAACCCCTAGTTGTAGAAAAAGCTGTAAAAGGTTTGGCACGTTCGGTTAGAGGAACTTGCCAATAACCTTTAGACAAATCTAGTTTGGTAAAGAATCTAGAATTAGAAAGTTTATTGAGTAGCTCTTCTAATGAAGGCATAGGTTCAGCGTCGAACTTCGTAACTTGGTTCAATTTGCGATAATCTACGCAAATGCGAATGTTATTATCCTTCTTTCGAACAATAACCATAGACGAAGAGTATGCTGAAGTGGATGGTTCAATGATTTCCAAACGTATCATTTCATCCAATTCTTTTTCGACTTGAGACTGGAAATGGATAGGTATTGGATAAGGTCTGACTCTGATAGGATTATGATCAGTTAGCACAATGTCATGTTCAATGACATGTGTGTGTCCCGGGATGTCTGTAAGAACATCCTGAAATGTTTGCAACATCGAAGAAACTTGTCGATGTTCCTCAGCGGAAAGATTTGGAGAAACGGTCACGTTTTTCCAAGATTCCGTAGAATAAAGTGGGACCATAGGAAGAGGAAGATTGACATCAGAAAAAGTAGTTTCCTCATCCTGTATAACTGACAGAGATGAGTACTGACCATGAGGTGCTTGAGAATTGTCCGTTGCCTGGAAAATAGGCTGCAAATAGTCTGGTCTTTCATGAAATTCCGTGAGCATATTTATGTGGAAAGTTTTATGCTTTCCATCAATATCGACAACATAGTCGACCTCAGAGATTTTGGAGACTATTGCATATGGACCTTTCCATGCAATAAGAAGTCTGTTCTCCCTTGAAGGAAGTAGAACGAGAGCTTTGTCACCTGGACAAAGTTGTCGTAGACATCTATTCTTATTTGCAAACTGCCTTGCCTTTTCTTTAGCAAACTCGGAAGACAAAGTTGCTAGTTTGCATGCCTCGATGATCTTTTGCCTAAGAGCAATGACGTACTCATAAGAAGATTGAGTCTCATACTTAATATTATCGGCAGTGATTAGATCGTGAAGTAAAGACATAGAGCCGCGCGGTTGCGCGCCAAAGACAAGTTCGAAAGGGGAAAACCCTGTATGTTCATTGGGGACCTCTCTATACGCAAAGAGAGCCGCGGGTAAGACCCTGTCCCAATCCTGAGGATGATCCTCAGTTATCTTACCAAGTAAAGTTTTCAGAGTCCTATTTAAACGTTCGACTAACCCATTAGACATTGGGTGATAGATACTGCTGAGAGACCTTTTAATGTGTAGCATAGACATTACCTGTGACATCGTGTCTGATATAAGTTGAGTGCCATGGTCTGACAATATTTCTCCGGGAAAACCCAAGCGAGAAAATATCAGCCAAAGAGCGTCTGCGATATCAGCAGTTGAGATGCTCTTGAGAGGTATTGCCTCTGGCCAACGTGTGCACATATCGACACATGTAAGAATAAATTGATGTCCTCTAGCTGACTTAATTCTAAAAGGACCGATAATATCTATTGCCATTTTTTGAAAAGGGCGAATAGGGATGTCAGCAGCCTGGATAGGCGCAGCATGTCGTGGTCCTTTAGATTTGACCTCCTGACATACTTTGCAAGAGCGACAGTACATTCGTATGTCCTTGCTCACAAATGGCCAAAAGAAAGCCGCAAGAACCCTCGACTTTGTACGGGAAAAACCCATATGTCCAGCACATTGCGAGTCATGAGCATGTTGCAATATTTTCAATCTCATGCTCTTAGGCACAAGAATTTGTGAATGAGTGGACGTAGTCGAGTCTTGTACCATACGTACAAGTACGCCGTTCTTCATAGAAATCCAAGATTTTCTATTAGTATTCTGATTAGGATCACCTTTTTTTGCTAGAATGAAGAATTTTTGTAAAGAAGGATCTTCTTCTTGCAATTTGATAAATGAGTCACGTGTAATAGTCAAGTGACTATCTTGGTCATTTACTTCATCATTATTAGTTAATGAAGTTTGAGGTGGATCCAGAGCATGTGCTCTTGTGACCACCGCATTGGTAGCTTCAATGTTTTGCTCTTCCCAAACAGCAATCTGCTGTGGGGTACATTCCCTAACTCCGTGAATACGACCAATAATAATGTCCGTAATAGGGTTTGGAAGTAGACACGCGTGGACCTCTCCCGTGAAGAAAGGAGCAGCAATATGTATTATGGCAGTAGGATACTTTTCCAACGTGCCACCAAATGTGACACATTTGATGACCTTTCCTGTAGCACAGGATGGATCTACAAGAGATTGCCTAACCCCGACAGTAGTACATCCAGAATCAAACAACACTGAGACTGGATTACTATTTACAAGCCCCTTATGTAATATAAGAGAACCTCTCCCATCATGAGCAACATTAGCAGGAAGAGCGGGCAAAGGATGACCACAGCTTAAAGTAGTAACGGTCTTCGGGTCAAATAAAGTACTGCATTGCATACATTTATTTGCTCTACCAAAATCAAAAGATGAGCATCCGATAGCATTATGGTCTTTATCATTATTAACCTGTTTATCTGCTCCCTGAGATTCTTGTTGAACAGAGTTTGTCTGTTGATATCTTTTTCTTTTATGTTGCGATCTACCGCGGCCATTATTGCCTCTGCAATCATTAAAGTCCCTACTGTAATTTTTATCCTGGTTTGAGTTCCAGTTTCCATAACTGTCATTACCATCTCTATGCTGTTGAGAACCTCTATTATCTTGGTATTGAGGTCTCTGCAAAAAATATTTCCCTCTATGCCGATTACCTTTGTGAAAATTTCTAAAGTTAACCGGAGTAGAATACTGTGTAGTATTAGGTTGTCTCCAGTTCTGGGAAGAAGAATCACCCTGGAATTGATTACTATGGTTCTGGGCATAATTACGGTTACTCTTTTTATTGAAATTTTGCTGGCTACCCTGAAATTTACGCATAAAATTTGGGCCATAAGGTGCCGCCGAAGCAACTGGCAGACCTTCTTTTACTTTAGAGTTGCCAATGGTTATGTGAGGATGCGCAGTAACATACTGGCTACAGTATTCTTCCATTTCTTTTATGTTTTTAGGCTTACGCTCATGAAGAAAAGAAAGAAAAGATTCATTAACAGAAGACATAACCTTGTCTCTAAGTAGTAAGTCCATAAGAGCCTCAAATGTACTTTCTGTCTTAGACAGCTCAACCCATCGTAAAAAAGTAAGACGTATCCTTGAGATGAATTCAGAGAATTCAACTCCAGATTCTGGTAACATGTTTTTAAATTGAAGACGATATCCGTCCTCGTTAAGTTGGTACTTCTTTAACAATGCTGCTCTGACAACCTCATAGTTGTTCTTGTCAGGCACATCTACCATACCCAACAAAGTCAAAGCATCACCTCTAAGTATCTTGGACAGATGATAAACATATAATGTTTTATCTATATTATGCACCTTACATGCACTTTCAAATCTATCTAGATAAAATGTTATATCATCAATTGAAGCATTGAATGCTGGTAAATTAAGCTTGAAATCAACAGCATTAGACTTATTAGCAGATGATACCTTATTAGCATCATTAGCATTACTAGATAACTTCAACTTTTCTAACTCCAAAGCTAAGAGTTTTTCTTCATGCTCCATTTTTGCTTTTCTCTCATCAGCTTCTCTTTGTAACCTTCTTTCTTCAGCCTCAGCCTGTAACTTTCTTTCTTCAGCCTCAGCCTGTAACTTTTTTTCTTCAACTTGAGCTTGTAACTTTTTTTCTTCAACCTGAGCTTGTTTTTCTAATCTTTTATTTTCAGCCTCTATTTCAAGTCTCTTATTTTCAGCTTCTTTTTCAATTCTCTTATTTTCAGCTTCTCTTTTTTGTTTTTCCATTTCCATTTGGAATCTCTTTTCATCCACCTGCATCTGCAATTTCTTTTGTTCAACTTCTATTTCCATTTTTTTCTCTTCCAACTTTAATACCTTATCATATTGAGTAGTTGCATATTCTTCCAACTTATCACCTGTCTTGCCAAGGGATTTCCCTTGTTCAATAAAGTAATCAAGTGTAGACATAATGTCTAATATTATGAGTCACAACCTGAAATAATTAATTATTTTATTTCAACCTTAATAGTAACAAGACTTAATAAAGTACTTGTATAATCCCAATGTTTAACCCAACCTCTGTGGGAAACAAGTCTTTGACACCACACTTGTATTATTCAATGTATAATAATATCATAAGTCACTTCTTAATCATCAGTGCACTACATAAATCAGTGCATAACCATCAGTTATCTATCATAACTGCACTACAATAGTGCATAAGCCAAAAACCACAAGTTAGTTATGATAAGTGCACTATAGACCAATAGTGCATGAGCATATATGTATCAATAGTGAAAGCTAACTATGTAAGAACTATGTAAACAATAACAAAACAATGTAAACAATAACAAAGGTCAATAACAATGTAAACAATAACAAAGATCAAAGTCAATGTAAACAATAACAAAGATCAGAGTCAATGTAAACAATAACAAGGATCAAAACAATACGAAAACATTCGCATGTCAAATAAATAAACAGCGAAACTAAAAAGAAATATGCGAAAATATGACAAACAAATGACGCTACAGTGTATAGACAGCAATTTTATAAAAAACTGAATAATAGAAAAGAGGAGACCTACAAATACAAACAAATGAAATCGAAACTAAAAACAGAAAGAGAGAAGAAAAAAAAATATACAAAAAACGAAAATAAAGCACAACTCGTCACAACTAAACAGATATAGCAACGATTGTCGCTAGCAAATTTCACAGTAGGAAATTCGCACAGTCCCTAACGAAAACGCTAACAGTAGAACCTCTGTGACGTGGTATCATCTACTGAAAGACACCGCCCAACCGAAAAAACCCGCTGAAATATAAACATATAAATACAAATAACATATAACATATAAACATGTAAACAGTGTGAAAAATGTGATAGACAGAAGGCTCAGTTAGAACATAAGGGCACAGTTCACAAACAAAACAGGCCACTTAACTTCTATATGTCCCAAACGTCAGCACGGTGCAGAACAGGATGTCGTCAGCATTCTGAGGATAAAGATCCAACGTTGATTAACATCTGCTCCCATAGACAGCCATGACGAAGGAAATGAGCTTCTGACAGGAAACAGCTTCTGAACTTGACCTTCTGAATCTGCGATCGAATTCTACTACTGGAACAGTTGTTACGGCACTTGTCCTTCTTCTTAACAGATCAGGAAATCCATTCGCTCGGTACTTGTCCTTCTAGTTGTAGACAAACTTCAATACTGCCGAGCAGCGCCGGGTAGTTTCAAAATATCAACAACTGTCAGAAATGCCGCGTCTTTAAAAAAATTTCATCAAAGGTGATGAATAGAAACTGCAACGTTGTCTTGTAGTCTGCTGATGATGTCTGGGTTTGTTGAACCCCTTGAGAGTTGGTACCAGAATAAACCAACTTTTGGCCACCATGAATTGATAATGGTGCGCCAAAATGCCAGGTTGAACCAACGACTGGCCACCATGAATTGATAAGGGTGGATTTAGGATGACGTCAAATTACCACCCCTATCGACACCAGGTATTACAGTGCAAGATGTGGGTGTCTTATCTGGTTTATAAGGTTGCTGTGTATGTTGCAGTAGAGTAGTTCACAGGGTACAACACAGGCAACATAATGTGTAGAGTCATAGAAATGGTAACTTCGTTGTATAATTTTTACCATTTATTGCACGCCACAAAAACAGTCATGATATTTATGACATCAACATAGTTCAACGAGTTCAGCATTCAAATCATATTAGCCGATAGTCATCTAGGATTCACTACTCAATAGTTGTATTGTAAACAGATAGCTTCTGTATGTTCGATATCCTAAAGTTCTGGTTCGTGAAGCTGTATAAATAATATATATATAACTTCTGCAACAGTGTCAGCTGCAGCTCAACAATGTTCATAGACAATAATAAATATTCCCTTCCTGATGCTAGCAGATCAGATGTATACAATAAGTCCGTTTACTGTCTGCACGTGAATAGCATACATGGATTACAGGTCAGCTCGACCTTTATAATCTTCCTAAGTCTAACCATCTGACTTGGACGTGATCTCTGATATAACGAATCCTGGAACACAGACAATAGTCTTGCTGGTCTAGAGCGACCCATATGTATATATATATATAACTAGTTCAGGTATAAAGATACCGGTGACTTAATCTTAGTCAAAGTACCTCTCCATTTTGAATCACACAGGCGAGCAAAAGGCGACAAAATGACGAACCTCTAGATGATAGCATAAAGTTCGATACAAGAGGAATTACCTTATTTCGGAAAATCAACCATGAACATATGCCTCCAGGCAGGCTTGAATAATACTGGGAAATAGTCTAGTTAGCTAACTAACTCACAAAGACAATGTATTTCCCTCAGAAAATCACAAGACGCAGGTCGCGTCTGCTCGCTACTCAGACCATTTCTTAACTGCCCCGAGCTGGGCGGAACCACAAACGAACTCTCCAATTCGAGGCATGCGCAGAACAACAATATCTGAGTCGCCGTTCACATTAGACGATTCTAAGAACATTCGAGATAAAAGTCTTACACAGTCGCGCCTTTTATGGTCATGAACAGAAGCGTTAAGACAGGTTTTCAGACATCTACCATAGTTGACTGGTACTACCAAATAAGGAGATATGGTCACGCTTCGTTCAAGAAATTATAGACCGAACGTGTCTCTATACAAGAGGAGGTAAACTCATAAAAAATAGCAGTATCAATATCTCGGGTTCTGTCCCTTTGACTGTAAAATATATATAATATACATTTCAGTCAAAAAATGATCATACATACGAAAAATGTTTATACAAACGAAAAATAATAATGATCCGTGCGTAGATTGACCTTTTGTAGATTGACTTTTGTAGATTGACCTTTTGTAGATTGACTTTTGTAGATTGACCTTTTGTAGATTGACCTTATGCAGGAAGTCGGTGCCAAACTCTTGCATCATTGATTTATTTAGCTATGGGCTTTACATAATGAAATCGCCAGCACCAAGCATACTATCATAAGCTTGTACGAGAGATAGGTCTATCATTTCTTTTGTATCCTCACAGACCTCCATGAACTATACGGCACATTGTGAGCATTACTGCCATAGTTGTCAAAATGTTTTAGATCAGATTCGACTGTACTCAACGCATTAGGAACAGAGAAAACACATATGGCCGTCACCGGTAAAACGTAAAGGTAGTTCAGTAACAGATACAGCCGTAGGGGAGTGAAGTGTTAGAGCCTTCACTATACCAGGTCCAGCATCGAGAGGATGGGGTGCCCAGTTCCATTTCACGCTAAAGTCATGTACCCATTTACAGTTGGGAAGATT
This sequence comes from Oreohelix idahoensis, assembly GCA_024509875.1. Lineage (NCBI taxonomy): Eukaryota > Metazoa > Mollusca > Gastropoda > Stylommatophora > Oreohelicidae > Oreohelix > Oreohelix idahoensis. The sequence continues at coordinate 10,106 of JAMPIV010014801.1, forward strand.
AGTGTGTGTTGATACTGTGAATCGAACCCGGCATCCTTATCGTGAGAGAACAGCGCTGTAACCACTCTGTCAAGCCGTTCCGTCATCAGTATCATTCCTGGAAAAACTCTATGGAGATACAATCATCCTCAAGTTTTCTTTGGAAATATTCAAGTAGGCGTCTCACAGAGTGTACCAAGAACCAAACAAAGAAAACAAAGAAAATGTTTTAGATCATTAGTGTAAATCATTTTTCTGCAGAACTATACCTGTGACTTGAGGCAGCTAATCCAAGTCTGAACCACTCTGATTCTTTTAAGACGGCGATTTCGCGACAGGCATTGACGTACTGAAGTGTGGAAATAAGGGATGCGGGGGAGGAGGGATGTTTGTTGGGTATACTCTAAGGTGTTTAGAAATTAAAGGTTTTAAGTCTCATTTTAAGAAATGTCACTATTATTGTATTTTTTAATTAAATTGGACAGACAAATAAAAATGAATCGTAAATGTAGATCTACATATAATTTTTGAAGTTAGGATAGAGGGCACACCGTTGACGAATCGTTGTGCTTGCCACTACAAAAATAAAGTTTTAAAGTGTAGGAAAAAAAGGAAACATTCTTGTAAAAGTTACAAAGTGGAGGAAAATATAAATTTAGTCTCCGTATTAGACTTAGAGTGAAGAAAGTAAGAAGAAATAGATCTTTAGACTGCCCAATAATTTGTTTTAAGCTTGTTAATGACCAAGAAGCTAATTCAGCGCCAAACAGCGTGTAATTATTAATCTCAGTCAGTGGCTGTCATTATACACATAAATGCCCACGTTGCATTTTAAGGTACTCGAGACAAACGTTTAAAACACTCTTCTTGAAAATTCTTACACAAATGATTGTAATTACTACTGCATTTGTTTTTCAATTAAATTTTCTAATGTGACACATCTTAACATCTTATCAAAACATTCTTTATCAATCAAATAGTCACAGCGGCTCCATACTTTATAATGAGCAAAATAAGGGTCCTTTCAGTGTATATACATACATATATATATATATATATATATATATATATATATATATATATATATATATATATATATATATATATAGATATATATATATATATATATATATATATATATATATATTGGATTGTTCAATTGTGTTATGCATTTTATGAATTCGACACATCACTTTAAATTTCAGACTGTTTTATTTAATTACAACAATATGTGTTTTGATGCTTTTTTTGTAAAAGTAAACAATAAACCTGTAAAAGCATTTACGTTCAAACAGACAAATATCGAAACAAAGTTTCACTGTAGAATCACAAAATATACAATATCAAATTCAGGATCACTCCAAATACAACATTAAGTTTAAATATTTTCATAAATATATTCCTAATGTAGAATAAATCATCTAATGTAGAATCACAGAAAGTACAATGAATGCCACATAAAAATAGAATGGGGAATACTAACAAATATAGATTTGTTTATTAACGTGCTTAAGCACGTAACTTAACGTTTATTACGCGTTCATTCTTTGACAACAATATCTTGTTATACATGACAACGTCTCTTTCAGCGCACTAGAGAAATCGTTGTTCATATAAGCATAAATCAGAAAATTTATGATTGAATTAACTGGTACCAGAAAGAACAATCCCATGTAAATGTTTTCTGGGATGTTGTAAAAAGTACCTAATCCGATGGACAGGTTAGGGGTAAAAGTACATGCTGAAAACACGCCAAACATGAGAGCAAAGAACTTGACACTTCTCATCACCGCCATACGATTGTTTCTCAGCAGAATGTCACCCGAAGAAACATTAGTCTGAAGTCTTCGGGCATTGGCTGGTTTGTTGTGTTTGAAAGCCACGTAGGCAATCTTAAAATAACAAATAAACACTAATATATTAGCCACAAGGAACGCAGCAGCACCCACCCAGTAATACACGACAGGTTGATGCACTAAAATGCACCTCTCGTGATACTTATCATCCTTGTAAGCCAGCGCAGGGATGATCATGGCGATAAGTCCAGCAATCCACACTAAGAGCAGAATCATGAAAACTCGCGTCTTTGTTGCTTTCTTTATGTAGTAAAACGGATGAGCTATTAGAATATAACGATCCAGTGCGATCAAACCCATGAACATCGCCGACAGATTAACTGTACCAGAAGATACACCAAGAACAAAGCAGTTCGCAAGATTTGACCAGGCAGGCCAAACGAGTGGTACAGCTGATATTTGATTACAAAGAAAGACCACTGCTAATATCAGATCATTGACGGCCAGCGATGCAACAAAGATATTTGTATTTGTGTGCAACTTTTCCGTACGCCATATTATGAAAATCACAACCAAACATTCGCAAACTATGACAAAACTTATAAACGCTATGATTTAAACAATGTACATATCGAAATTATTTTGAATGATACAGATGTCGGTATCATTGGCCGCCATGTATTATGTTTGTATATCTTCGCTACAAGTCAGCACGTATATTTCATAATAGAAGTACTTTGCATACAAGCACAGAAACTGAAATGCGTCTTTTACACACGAAATAAAGAATTCTTCCTTAATAAGTCCGGCTTAGGATGTGAAGGTATATTAGTTATCCTTTTAAGTATCCACATTTATGGGCATGCAGTCCTACATGGAAATCAAAAACTTGGATTGGGAATAAATTATTGTTGCACGAGCTCGTTACAACTATAGAAAGCCTTATCGTCTAAAATCCTCACTAGTATTGAATGTCAAGTACTCAAGAAAAGAATTTGAAAGTGTATGTTTAAACGGTTGTGTTTTAATATCAAACAGTATATTACTATTGTAATTATGCCACACTTAAGCTGCAGATGGTAGCGATCTCAAATAGGTGTCTTTGTTGACAGATTTCGACAGAGATATCTTAATAAAGAAGCAAAGAAATTAAATTTCACAGCTTTACAGTTTACTTCAAAAGTTCGATCGAATGATTGACGTCACTAGATAAAAATATGTGAAATGTGTCCTCTTAGCTGAACTCCATAACAAAAAGTATAGCTGACGGTTATCGTGTTATAATATTCCATGTCAGAAACTCAGGATTATCAGCTTCAACATTTCCTATACACTTTCTAGCTAGTTACGGAGAACACAGAGCGCTGATTTAGTCAACACTGCTGTGACAATTGATGCCGAGTTGTAGCATATAAAATACATTTTAAATAAGACAAAAACAGAAAATTCAGGTTGTGAATAATGGCAGATTTACTTTTAAAAAAATGTTAATAAAATCGAGACCACAGGAAATGTGTTTTATATCAGCACAAATAAATAAAGTAGCTCTAATGAAAGATAAGAAGAAAATGGTGCAGAAACAAGTTGAGTTTACACAGCACAATAACTCGATTGTTACGCAAATAATGAAACAGTCCTAAATCTAACACGTTACCAGCACGTTATTTATTTTACTAAAAACCGTCTTCCCAACTTCCATGACCTAAGTGAGTCACGATGCCATAAAAATAGTTTAAAAAGCTAAAAAATGATGTCATATAAGGATTTAAAAGACAGGAAAACAACCTCGGCTGCATTTTAAAAAAAAGGTAGAATATGTAATGAATGGAATTGACCGTTATACCTCGGATTCGTGGACTGTGAAAAGGCATTTGACAGTGTAGACAGAGAATCACTTTGGAAATTGATGAGGCATTATGGAGTTCCCATGAAGATCATTAACTTAATAAGGAAGACCTATGAAGACATGACATGCAGAGTTCTTCATGAAAGACAAATTACAGAATCGTTTAGGATTAGAACGGGAGAGAGACAGGGAGATCCCTTGTCTTCATTTCTTTTCTTACTAGCAATAGATTGGGTTATGAAAACATGGACATCACACAAAAGAAATGGAATCCAGTGGAATCTGACTAAACAGATTGATGATCTGGATTTTGCAGATGACTTGGCTCTTCTGTCCCATAACTATGAGAATACATGCAACAAATGATAACAAGGCTGAACTTGAAGAAACACCACTAAAGAAGGTAGAATCGTACACACATCTTGGCAGTAATATAGACAAAGTTGGAGGGACAAACAATCAAATACCATAATTCCAGCTGTAAATACGTCGGTTGGTCACATCATGCACACCGTCATTTGCGCATTTTTCTATTTTCGAGAGAGTACATTAACTTTCAACAACAGCTAAGGGGTGCAACTGTGGTTGAAAGTTAGACAATTGTAGCAAAGTTGATTTTGCTGGGGAGGTTAGGATGGTATCCTAAAAAGAATGAAAAGGTGTCTGCTATAACCGTGTGAGGTCAAGCACATGTAGGTCTCTGACTCTATAGATGATGATGATGAATTATGTACAGAGAACCTAACGCTACCTCCCTAGGTCTCACACGGTCAATCTTCTGGCTCTAGTGTATGGTGTATGGTGTAACTAGTGTCTAGGGGAGAAATGAATGATGGTACACAACAATCAAACACTTTAAGTTTCTATTTAAAAAGTTAATAACTAGCAGTTAAGTTTTTCTTGGAACAAATATTTACAATGTATTTTGCCTGTCCATTCATAGCTTGTGGACAAGTCTATAAAAATAAGGACAAGATAGTTTACAGAAAAAGGAACAATTAAACTTGTTGGGACAATCTGCCCAATAACTAAAAGTTATTATGCATTTATAAATGTTCTTCCTGTATGGAATATTAAATTAGTTCACTTTAGTTATCTAATTTATAAATGTCCTTCCTGGATGAAATATTACAGAGTTCACTTTAGTTATCTACCGGGAGAGTCACTGTATATGAGGGCTGTAGTTCCTCATACCCCCATAAAATTCCTGTGTAATATTTTGAAACACAAGAAAATGTCAGAGATGCCCCAGATGTTTTACTCTTCACCTGAGAGTCCTTGTTGTAAGATAATACGATGGGTAGTTGCAGAAATTTCAAGTCAACACTCGCCAAAGCTCCTACTGGATATTCAACAGCATATAAGTCTGATTGGAGACTGGTTGGCGTTTATAAGCACTCAGCAGGTTTCCTGTCACCAGCCGGCAACAGGAACATAGACCCTCTGCAACAAAAGGATACCCTTGCCTTTTATCTCTGATCATTTATTCTAACATTTAATTCCCTACGTGGGTATGGGGTCAGCCTCGCGTGCCTTACAAATGCACTCGCCCTGAATTGTACAGGACTCCCACCTGGTTGTGACCACACCTCAAGTCCTTATAGTAGATACACCACTGTACGTTCACATATTTTTCCTCCATACAATAATGTGGAGTACCCCCATATCCTGTGATATGATCATTCTCTTCTTTTCTTTACACTTATATTTTCTTCAGGCATGTTAAACAGTGTTCATTGAACACAGAGGCTTGCTAAACTATTGTAATACAATAATATGTCAACATAATTATAACAACATACATCAGTCAGATACCGTTTAATGTGTGGACTCAACAATGTCTGCTTCCGACATGCTCTTCACTTTTTCCCCAATAGCAGTATCTAACTTTGTAGTTGGACCAAACATATTAAATTTTCATAAAATATCCTTCCCACAAAGAAATATATAAACACATGACGCTGATTTTCCGAAAAAATGGCCTCAGCTTCCCCCGAACTGCACAGACTGTGAATTTATTCTTTATTTAAGTTTAAAATTAACACAGCTGTTTTTCAGCGTATCTGTATATCAAATTTTTTAGTTCAGCTGGCAATGAATAATCAAAGCCTTTACTAATATCTTACCAGCACTAGCCAATCGTATCGTTCTAGTACTTGAATTCAAATGCAGTTTGAATGAAAAACCCAAAATAATTTTTTGAATAACTGGTGGTCAATTGGCTAGTCTGCTCTAGTCATTGCCAACTACAAAAGATATTACGTTTATGTTTTAGGATTACATTTCTCCTACCGTTTCCCTTTCCCATTCATACTCTGTTTCACCTCAAGCTAATTTGAATGTACCTCCCTGCCTCTTTTCCAGCTCGCGTACCCTAACGTTCCCAAAAAACATGAGCAGGAACGCCAGTGTGTCTGGTCGTGTGTTCTTAGATATTAGTATTTCTTCAATAACTTCTCCAATACTGGGACTATCATATAATTTTAAAGTACATTCTTACCCAGCCAACTCCACGTCATACTACCATATAATTCTTATGGGGAACTTCCTTATGGTTTAAAATTTCAAATTTATTTCATCGTCCACCGTCAAATAAAATTTTACACAAGTCCGCCATCTCTCCCCTCCTTCATCTTGCGAGCATGTATTTTTCAAATACTACTTGTTTTAGTTACATCAGAAATGCTACCACGAGGAGGAAATAAACTGTCTGCGTGGTTATGCCTTGGCTGGCTTTTCGCAGTGTGAATATATGCGTTGCAGACTGTGTCATCGAAGCGGGGTAGACGGGGCGGGTTTAAGAATTTGCGTTACTAGTTAGCATTGTATCGTGTAATATTACCAAAAAATGTAAGGATTACTACTGATTTTGCTACAAAGTTGACAAAAAGTGTTACTTCAGATAGCTATATTGCGGCACTCTTCCGCCAATAGTTAATTGTAAGGCTAGACTACAAAGTGTAATCAGCAGATTGGGCAAAGGTTAACTATTAGTAGTGTTTCTCGAAAACGAAACTAAAGCGTGTCAGACTTTTTTCCGTGAAATCGTTCTCTAGGCTTAGCACTGTGCAAAAAGCAGCGGTTCTGGCTTCGAAGATGCCAACCGTCAGACACATGCGGGCTAATGTATTTATTATCGTTTTATGCCTGAATCGTACTGAATTGAGCGTTCATTCTTTGCAATATTTTGCTACACACCTCCCATCCTAAATATGCCATTCATTTGCAGGTGATAATGTGCGAGATACCTTAGCTGCATGAAGTCGTACTCATTTTTCTGATCAGCATGAGGATGTCTGCTCAGAAAGTCTGCGCCAACGTTCAAAGGGCCGGGACTATGTTTCTCATTTACAATGAGTATGGTTGCAACAAGAGGAGACCATCTCAATCAATCCTAAGACATTTTTCATGCTTGGCTGTGACAACAAGAACACGAGGGGAGAATGGTCGTTTGTACCACAAAATGTCGCCGGCCATATAAATAAATTTGGAATTTCTTTATAAATAAAGCGAGACGAGACATTCTTTTTCACACTGGTTTGAGTAATTTTTTTCCGCCTTGTTCAATTTGGCGGCTAGCATCCGCGACCTGGGTTTCAATTCCCCATCTTGTGAGGGAAGACCTTTGCAATAATGATCAGCGCCCATGGCTACATTCCCCTTGCGTCACTCTTCTCACAATAAAATGCCAACTTTTGGAAAAAACCGCACAGAGACACGAAAAGTCTCACATCTTTTTTTGTTTGTGGTCTAGTGCTCTTTATTATTTTATTCTCCAGATCCTTTGGAATCAGGGGTCATGCTACCCTGATAAGGTCGAACCTCAGGCTTTACTGGAATCTGGTAATAGCCTTTGCTAAGATCCACCTTAGAAAAATATTTTGCCTTGTTCAGCCTGGCAAAAAGTTGAGTAATATCAGGTAATGGATCCACCTGACCTTCTGACAGCATTCAGTTTACTGTAATCTATGCACAGTCTATGTTCTCCTGATGGTTTCCGCAACAGAACCACACAGGAACTGTAAGGAGACTCACTGTGAGAAATAATCCCTTCTTTTAACAGATTTTTCAGGGGATCAATCTCCTCTTTCAAAGCTTTTTCCTTAGCGAACGGAATAGAATAAGGCCTCATACAGATGGGTGCTGGGTCTAGTAGCATTCAAGTTTCATATCATATGACAGCAAATTTGTGTGCCCCGGTTTATCAGTTAGCACATCTGTATGTTTCTCAAGGACCTGTTGAACCTTCTCCTTCTGTCCTTTTGTCAGGTGATTACTTATTTTCACCTGTGCAAACGTTTCACTTGTTTTCAGTGGGTATTCAACCGAGGAGAGAGGTTAATTTTTCATCTCGGTTACTATAGACAAGGCCATTAAATGTGATCCCTCCTGGATTTGTCTGTCCAGATATTTCTTCAAAAGGTTCACATGATAGACTTTCTCTTTTCCCTTTTTGTCTATCTTATAATTGGTTCTGGATAACTTTTCCAGAACTGTATATGGCCCTTGCCATCCGATCTGAAGTTTATAGTTGCTGCCTGGCAATAGAAGAAGTACCTTCTCCCCTACAGCAAGTTCTCGATCCTTCGCTTTTTTATTATAATAAGCAGCATGCTTTTTCCTGGCTTGTCCCAAATTTTCATTTGCCAGTTTCCAACTGGTTTTTAAATGAGTGGTCAGTTCGTTCACATATTGGTATGATGAGGTAACAGTCTCCGCTGCCTTCTCATCTGTCCAGGTCCTTAGCAAAGTTACATATGGACTTTTAATTTTTCTGACATAGTATTCATGGCACCTGTCAGGTCCTTTACATTGGAAGCTTTGTTTTGCGGACGTTTCTTTCTTGTGTCACCACACAAGAATCTACCACTACCAATTTGTTTCCTGGGGCTGTCTCCCCTCAGGTTCAAATTCAAATTGAGAGAACTTCGCTCTCTTTTTTCTTCCTCCCGTTTACATAAGTCAGACCGAGGGATCGTCGGCTTATTCTTGGGTATAACAGTTCTTTGTACTCGCTGCATAGTAGCCATGGTAAAACATTTTAGCGAAGATTGTCTGTGAAACGGGGGTTCCCATTCCCCTTCGTCCACTTTATTATAATTTTTTTTCTTTCCAGGCCTAAGTTTGCCCTGTGGGGTTTCTAGGTCCTGGTTCCTTTTCCCACGTGTGGGTGTTCCCTCTTTAGGTTCTGGTCCCGGTTTGCCATAATGCTTCTTTTGCATTTGGTGATTATTTTTCCACCCTGTGGAATTTTTCTCGCTGCATTGTTCGCAATCTTCGACAAATTTTCTTATGTCATCAACTTCTCCGGGCCAGAAATATCCAACAGATGTTCTTTGGCATGTGGTGCCCATCTTCTGGTGTTCACCATCTAGAACATGTGTTTGTCTCATAATTTGTGCCCTATATTTCGATGGCACTACTACCTGTCCACACCCGGATAATCCTGCTTTATCCGATCTGCAAAGCAGTCCATTATCCAAATAGAAATCTCCTTTCCTTGGAGGGGTATGGAGTTTTTGGAGTTTTTCAAAACACGGCTTCAGTGACCTATCTTCAGCCTGTGCCTTTCTCCACTGTTTACGAGGCATTGTTTTTGGTGGTTCCTCCTCTTTTTTAGGAGTCGACCTGACCTGGAGCATGGCCATTACTACAGGTCTCCTTCCACAATTTTCAGTGTTATGGTTGTCCATCCGACAATTTTTACAATACCTCTTTCCTTGGTTAAAGGGTTTTCTTTCATCATTTCTTCTATCATTGAATTGTGAAGGTCTATTCTTAAACTCATTTCGAGGCCTATCAAAATTCTGCCTATTTCTATTATCGAAGTTATTATGGGTTTGAGGGGCCTTCCACTGATCTATTTGTTTCTTCTTCGTGCCAGCTACCTCTGCCTGGGCTGCCTGATACCTCTCAGCGACATTTATTATCTCACCCAGCCTCTCTGCACCCTGTTCCATGAGAACCTTTCTCATGTCTGGAGCCATGGACTCTCTCATTTGTTCAATGAGTATCATCTCTTAGAGATCTTGGGTTTTCCCCGGAGTAGCCCATTTCTCCATATACGTTTCCAACCGGGCAGAGAACTGGTGATAAGTCTCACCCGACAGTAGCCTGGCATTCCTAAATTTCTTTCTATAAAACTCTCCGTTCTTTTCATATCTTAACAGAAGAGCCTGCTTCAACATGTCATAGTTGTCTTGGTCATCCCTGCTAATTTTGGAAAACACTTCATAAGCTGTTCCCCGAAGTCCCTGAGACAACTTTACCCCCCATCTCTCTCTTTCTAACTCATAAGTAGTAGCTAAAAGTTCAAACCTGCTTAAATATCCTTCTATATCATCGTCTTTCTCAACAAAATGGTCTACATGAAAACCCATAGCTGAGGTTGAGGCTCCCTGACTAGTAGTGGCATCTGAGACAAAGGGGCTAGCACCATTTTCAGGAGCACGGCCTTGAATTTCCAACTCCCTTAGTCGCAACTCGTGCTCCCTCTGTAATCTTTTCTCCTCCTTTTCTGCTCCCCTTTTGGCAGTCAATCTTTTTTCTTCTGTATCCCTTTGCAGTCTTTTTTTTCTGCCTCCAATTTTTTCTCCTCAAATTGGAGCTTCTTTATCTCAGCCTCTCTATCAGCCTCTAATGCCCTAGCCTCCTTGTCAGTCTCAATCTGCAACCTCTTAATTTCTTTTTCAGCCTCTAACTTTCTTTCTGCTTCTTTCTCTAATCTTTTATCTTCTCTGGCAATAAATTTATCCACCTCTGAAGTTACGTATTGAACCAACTCTGGTCCATCCATGCCCATCGCTTTAGCAGTCTGTACAGCCGCAGAGCGAAACTTGGCCAGATCTGCCATTCTAATAAGTACAAAATGATCTAACAAACTCTCTAACTAATTATAAATTTACTTAATTAAATCTTGGCTCTGACACTTTCTTCACTACCCAAATCTTGGATAATACTATATGGGGATTCCCTGGGAAAATAGACTGTTGTTAAAGCTAAACCCCAGACCCCAATGTATGTAGTACTAAGAGAGATTCAGATGCCCAGACAAGCCTACCAATTTATGTAGCAAAGTTGATTTTGCTGGGGAGGTTATGATGGTATCCTAAAAAGAATGAAAAGGTGTCTGCTATAGCCGTGTGAGGTCAAGCACATGTAGGTCTCTGACTCTATAGATGATGATGATGAATTATGTACAGAGAACCTAACGCTACCTCCCTAGGTCTCACACGGTCAATCTTCTGGCTCTAGTGTATGGTGTACCTAGTGTCTAGGGGAGAAATGAATGATGGTACACAACAATCAAACACTTTAAAAGGTATCGAATGCGCAGTTTAAGTTTTTTAAGTTTCTATTTTAAAAGTTAATAACTAGCAGTTAAGTTTTTCTTTGAACAAATATTTACAATGTATTTTGCCTGTCCATTCATAGCTTGTTGACAGGTCTTTAAAAATAAGGACAAGATAGTTTACAGAAAAGGAACAATTAAACTTGTTGGGACAATCTGCCCAATAACTAAAAGTTATTATGCATTTATAAATGTTCTTCCTGTATGGAATATTAAATTAGTTCACTTTAGTTATCTAATTTATAAATGTCCTTCCTGGATGAAATATTACAGAGTTCACTTTAGTTATCTACCGGGAGAGTCACTGTATATGACAGCTGTAGTTCCTCATACCCCCATAAAATTCCTGTGTAATATTTTGAAACACAAGAAAATGTCAGAGATGCCCCAGATGTTTTACTCTTCCCCTGAGAGTCTTTGTTGTAAGATAATACGATGGGTAGTTGCAGAAATTTCAAGTCAACACTCGCCAAAGCTCCTACTGGATATTCAACAGCATATAAGTCTGATTGGAGACTGGTTGGCGTTTATAAGCACTCAGCAGGTTTCCTGTCACCAGCCGGCAACAGGAACATAGACCCTCTGCAAGAAAAGGACACCCTGGCCTTTTATCTCTGATCATTTATTCTAACACTTAATTCCCTACGTGGGTATGCGGTCAGCCTCACGTGCCTTACAAATACACTGGCCCCCAATTGCACAGGACTCCCACCTGGTTGTGACCACACCTCAAGTCCTTATAGTAGATACGCCACTGTACGTTCACATATTTTTCCTCCATACAATAATGTGGAGTAACCACATTTCCTGTGATATGATCTTCTCTTCTTTTCTTTACACTTATATTTCCTTCAGGCATGTTAAACAGTGTTCATTGAACACAGAGGCTTGCTAAACTATTGTAATACAATAATATGTCAACATAATTATAACAACATACATCAGTCAGATACCGTTTAATGTGTGGACTCAACAATGTCTGCTTCCGAAATGTCCTTCACCTTTTCCCCAATAGCAGTATCTAACTTTGTAGTTGGACCAAACATATTAAATTTTCATAAAATATCCTTACCACAATCAAGAAATATATAAACAAATGACGCTGATTTTGTGAAAAAATGGCCTCAGCTTCCTCCGAACTGCACAGACTGTGAATTTATTCTTTATTTAAGTTTAAAATTAACACAGCTGTTTTTCAGCGTATCTGTATACAAATTTTAGTTCAACTTGCAATGAATAATCAAAGCCTTTACTAATATCTACCAGCACTAGCCAATCGTATCGTTCTACTACTTGAATTCAAGTGCAGTTTGAATGAAAATCCCAAAATAATTTTGAATAACTGGTGGTCGATTGGCTAGTCTGCTCTAGTCATGCCAACTACAAAAGATATTACGTTTAGGATTACATTTCTCCTACCGTTTCCCTTTCCCATTCATACTCTGTTCACCTCAAGCTAATTTGAATGTACCTCCCTGCCTCTTTTTCCAGCTCGCGTCCCCCTAATGTTACCAAAAACATGAGCAGCAACGCCAGTGTGTCTGGTCGTGTGTTCTTAGATATTAGTATTTCTTCAATAACTTCTCCAATACTGGGACTATCATATATTTTAAAGTACATTCTTACTCAGCCAACTCCACGTCATACTACCATATAATTCTTATGGGGAACTTCCTAATGGTTTAAAATTTCCAATTTATTTCATCGTCCATCGTCAAATAAAATTTTACACAAGTCCGCCATCTTTCCCCTCCTTCATCTTGCGAGCATGTATTTTTCAAATACTACTTCTTTTAGTTACATCAGAACTGCTACCACGAGGACGAAATAAAACTGTCTGCGTGGTTATGCCTTGGCTGGCTTTTTCGCAGTGTGAATATATGCGTTGCAGACTGTGTCATCGAAGCGGGGTAGACGGGGCGGGTTTAAGAATTTGCGTTACTAGTTAGCATTGTATCGTGTAATATTACCAAAAAATGTAAGGATTACTACTGATTTTGCTACAAAGTTGACAAAAAGTGTTACTTCAGATAGCTATATTGCGGCACTCTTCAGCCAATAGTTAATTGTAAGGCTAGACTACAAAGTGTCATCAGCAGATTGGGCAAAGGTTAACTATTAGTAGTGTTTCTCGAAAACGAAACTAAAGCGTGTCAGACTTTTTCCGTGAAATCGTTCTCTAGGCTTAGCACTGTGCAAAAAGCAGCGGTGCTGGCTTCGAAGATGTCAACCGTCAGACACATGCGGGCTAATGTATTTTTTATCGTTTTATGCCTGAATCGTACTGAATTGAGCGTTTATTCTCGCATATTTTGCTACAACAATAATTGTATTGTTTCTTTTATATGTACTCTACCGAACATAGAAAAGTGCGTAAATGATGGTGTGCATGAACAGTTTGATTAGAGCACGGTTTTAAAAGATGCACGAACAATTACGAGACATGTTGTCATAAAAGAAATGTTAGTTATTTAGTCAATTTCCGGTCCATTAGATCATTATCACTGCTCCATGTTCATTTAGGAAGGTTACTCCATGTCTTCATCCATATAATTTTCACTACAAATATCTAATGGCGGTCTCCTGCAATGAAATGACCACAGTAGTAATAGTACCGTCTGTAATACATGTAACAGAAACAACACACTATAATTAAAAACCTGTCAATTGTGAGGGGTTATTGCTAGTTTCAAAATAAGAATACAAAAACAAGAGGAGCTTGCATTGCATTGGGAAACATATGGAGAAATCAAGTCCAACACGAAAATAAGAATCTTCAACTCAAATGTGAAATCAGTCCTATTGTATGGCTCTGAGACATGGAGAACAACAAAAACAACAATCAAAAAGCTACAGACTTTTATAAAAGGGTGCTTGCGTAGAATAGAAGGACAGAAATGGTATGACAAAGTCACAAATGTGGAATTGATGACAGGAACCAGACAAGTGCCAGTGGAACAAGAGCTGAGAAGAAGACGCTGGCGATGGATAGGACACACATTGAGGAAACCTGTTGATAGCATTACAAGGCAGTCCTGGTTCTGAAATCCACAGGGAAAGATAGGCAGAGGTCGATTAAAAACACATGGAGAAGAGAACTGGATACAGATGTGAAAATGATGAGGAAAACATGGAAAGAACTTGAGCGGATGGCACAGGACATAAAGACGTGGCATGTGTTTGTTGAAGGCATATGCTCCTCGGGGAGCTAAAGGGTATTGATTGATGTAATGATTACTGAATATAATATGCTCTCTCTCTCTCTCTCTCTCTCTCTCTGTATATATATATATACAGGAAGTCTCTACCAAGGATTAAATTTCTGGACATCCCACTTGTGATGATAAAGGGATGTGTAAGCTGTTGCTGTCCTATCTGGAATGTAATGTATGCTGTATCACAGGACTTCATGGATTCTCCTGTTATCGAGGCCATATACGTTTTTGATGGTCGGAACTATACAAGATGTTTGATATGTTTATATACTTGTTCCCGAATCAGGCTAATGGAAGCGCCAGTGTCAACAAGTGAGCGATAGTTCCTTTTGTCGATGTTAATGAGACAGGAACTTGGGTCTGTGGTAATGCTTATGGAATGTACTTCTTGCTCAGGGGTTCTTTGAAGAGAAGGTATTGGGCGGGGAATAATTTTGCTTGTCTTTCTATGTACAGACCTGTGATGAAGAAAGTTGTTTTTTCCATCAATTTTATAGTCACCACTAACGGTCCTACTTAATGGTTGACTGTTCCGTTTCCCTGGTTGTACGTTCGTGGTTGTCCTCTGGTAAAACTGGAAGATGTACGTAAGCCGCGGAAATTCTGGTTAAAGTAATTACTATTGTTATAACTGTGATGTCGTGGGTTGATATAACTTTGCTGGTTTAGGCGAGGATGTTGTAGTCGGCACTCCGGGGCTAGGTGTCCCCGAATTCCACAATTGAAACAAGTAGGGTTATTGACTTGATGTACGTTTTGCTGTCTGTGAGGGTGTCGAACGTAATTTGCGCTTAACTGCTCCTGATTACACGTATGGCTTGGGCGATGCCAATGCGGGCGGGAATGACCGATTTCCATTGGTTCATGATCTGAGTGAGATTCAAATCTGGGTTCATATCCGACACATTGGTTGAATCTTTTCCGAACATTTTCCTCTGTAATCGCCATTTGGATCGCTTCATTTACCGTTTTTGGATCTTTACGAATCATGTGTAGTTGATATTGTCCCCTGACAAACCATCTATAAATATGCCCACAAGATGTTTTTCTAGGTCCTGTGATGCTGTCAACCCATCAAGAAAGGCTTCCTCTGCTAAATTTAGTAACCTATCTCCATAAAATGGATGGATTCTTTATGTTCTTGTCGAATCCGACGAAGGAGCGACCATGCGTGTTCCGTATTGGTGATATCAATGTAACGTTGTACCAACTCTTTCTTAACTCTTTGACTCCGCAATTATCCACCCTGTGCCGTAATTTTAATTCATGATAGACTAAAAACAACGCTCAGAGAGTTGTTTTGGGACGGGTGTGAAATCTGACCAACGCTCTGAGCGTTGTTCCGGAGTCAAAGAGTTAAGCGAATCATAGGTCTCATTAGGGTATGCATTGTTACGTCTTCCCATGAAATCAGTGACCAAGGAGTCTGATGACAAATATAAAATTTGCTTGCGGTCTGAATCTGTGAATGCGTTTATCATAAGTAGCAAACTTCTCGACATCTTTTAGCCATCTACGAAACGCTTTGGAATCCCCTGCGAAAGGCGTGATTACTGACCTGATCTGGTTGTATTTTGCGTAATGGTCAACGTTGTGCAACGTGTCAGTGATGCTTTTGAGAGCAGCCATTGTAGATTCCTGTTCCGGAGGCAGTGGAACCAATGTGACTTGTTGTTGCTGCTGGTACTGTAGCTGTTGTTATTGCTGTTGCTGTTGACACATTTTGTCTAGCAACTGTTGCAGTTGCGGATCCGAATTCGATGTAGCCATGCTGTCACTTAGAAGGACTTGACACGGCACCACTTAGAGGTTATGTGATAGCGGGCCGGGACCTCTTAGGGTAATGTGATAGAATCACTAGGTGTCCGATGGCAGGCCTAGTGACGTACTCTAAGTTTAGATTTCTCCGATTTAATCTCCCAAGTTAAAGATTATCTTAGTACTGGTCAACTCCGCCAGAGGTGGTGATTCTTGGATGATCTTTTTTATTTACAAATTCCAGGCTCGTTCACTTCCTTCTATGACGTTACTATAGTGACTTTCCATACAGTGATAGTATAAACATTTATGGTACATGTTCAGCAACGAGTAATGGTGAAACCAAATTCTAGCTGCTCCGTTAAAACTTTCATTAACGTAAAAGTTGAACAGGCATGACAAGATAATTTGAACAACGGAGCTCGCGTACAGTCAAAATCCTTAGATTGAATCCTTAGATATTACTAGTACTCCGTATGTGACCTCAATAACTTGTTTTACTTGCACTTCTCTATAACATTGTCTCCTTTAGATATTACTAGTTTCCCCAGATATGACACCATTAACTTGTGGTGCTTATGCTCATCTGTAGCATTCAGTTTTCTTTAAATATTCGCAGAGTTTCCTTGGCGAAATGGTCAAATGTATCTCTACACACGTTCCTTAGAACAAGTATCTATCTAATACAAAAATGTATTTACTCTGAGATACTCACGAGAGCACATAATCGCTGTTCTCATACAGAAATATAAACTTCCTGGTCATCACAGAAATACTATCTTGATATCGATAGGTTAAGGGGCTCCACTACAATGAAAACTGGATTTTACGTACAAAATATCGATTTTTTACTTTTGAGCTTATTTTATTAAATAATCATCAAGGAATCGATTGAGCAAGGTTTTGTAACATAAAAAATGCATTTGATGTATCAAAAAGCATATTGTCGGCACTAGCCCCATGCTATGATTTTCAAATTTGTGCCGAAAATGCACGATTTCTCTCTAAAACTATCTAACAGAGGAGTCTCACATTTGGCATGCATGTAGTACACATCTATATCTTTAAAGTAACACATCAGCATTTTTGATATTTTGGTAATTTTCTTTTATAAATTAAAAAAAAATATTTTTAAAAATATTTTTTCACACAAATATTTCTTTTTTTAAAACATTAAAAATAGAATTTTAAACTTATCAAAATAATCATGAGTAGTACACATTTATATCTTTAATGTAACACATCTGCATTTTTGATATTTTGGTAATTTTCTTTCATAAATTTTAAAAAATATTTAAAAAATATTTTTTCATACAAATATAGTTTTTTTTTAAATCATTAAAAATAGAATTTTAAACTTATCAAAATAATCATGAGTAAAATTGTTTTAATTGTCAGTCACAACATGTGGGTGCAATTTGATAAAGTTTGGTCAATGGGAAACAAGATTTTTGCTCTTGAAAATTTGTGAAAAACCCAATATAGCGGTTGTTTTTTTTGGTTACCATGGTAGAAGGACAGAAGAAAAATTAGGCAAGACAAAGGCGAGAGGAGGAGCTGCAGGAAGCTGAAGGAGGTGCAGCATATAGTGCTGGACAAATTTAAACACATTCAGCCCCCCAGAATGGAGTATATTGGACAAGACAAGTCACTCGGTGTCTAAAATGCATTTTTCTCAAAACTAACATTTTATTAACAAAAAATGTTATTTTTCACAAGCTATCTAATAGAACAATCTGAAATTTGGCATACATGTAGGACACATATATACCTTTAAATTGACAAGGGCTTTTTTTGATATTTTGGTAATTTGCTTTGATATATTTTTTTAAAAAAAAAATATTTTTTTTTCATTGTTTTTCATACAAATATAGTTTGGTCAATATTTTTGGTCTTGAAAATTGGTGAAAAACACAATATGGCGGTTGTTTTTTTTTTTTTTGGTTACCATTAGAAGGAAAGAAGAAAAAAAAATCATTGCAGGAAAATAGCATATTTTAAACTTATCAAAAAATATATACCTTTAAATTTGCAGGGGCTTCTTTTGATATTTTGGTAATTTGCTTTGATATAATTTTTTAAATATTGTTTTTTCATTGTTTTTCATACAAATATAGTGTATTTTTTAAAAAAAATCATTAAAAATAGAATTTTAAAATTATCAAAAACATCCCCTGACAAATTGTTTTAATTGTCAGTCACAACATGTGTGTGCAATTTGGCAAAGTTTGGTCAATGGAAAACATAAGTTTTTAGCTCTCAAACATATGTGAAAATCCAAAATGGCGGATTTTTTTTTTGGTTACCATGGTAACCACATGCTTTTTAACAAAATAAACTGTAGAATGTGGTTCATGGACATACACTGTGTCTATTGAGCACATAAAAAGTTTGAAAATGTTATTAGAACAAAAGTTAGTTTTCACTGTAGTCCAGCCACTTGACTGCAGTAGCCGGACTTTTTATGTATATACCGGGGAGCGCCAGGTTGTTCAACCCCGGACATAAATAACCCGTCCTAGTCCAAGGCTCTCTCTCCGTACAACTAATGACGTCTAGTTACCTCAGCGTGGTGTCTGTGTCCTTTGAGGTTAAGGGGAACTGCGGTAAGACAAAAAGTCCACACCAGTTGCTATACACTTCAATGGTCCTGACCACCATGGTCCCATCGACATCCAGGTCACAGCGATCCGATCCTGCTCCTCTGACACTGCCAGCCGAGAACAGCTTGAGAACCGTCTTATCCACCGCATGGGGTGTCTAAAACCAGCCGGTCTCAACACTTTTCACACCTTTGTCTGAGGTCCCTCTCATCTCTTGCTCTATTTTACTCTTTCCACTCTTATCCTATTCTTCTATTTGTATGCCATATACATTTTTTTTATTTCATATTTATTTATCTCCCACTCATTCTGTCCTCTTCTATTTCCAGTCCCCACTTTTATCACGTTGGGTAGTTTATTGTCCGGTTTCGTTTTTTAGTTTCTTAGTATGCATTGTGTACATCCGGCGGCGGAAGTCACTTTCTGTTCAGCCACGCGGTCATCAACAGACAGCGATTTTGATAGAATTTCGGTTCTTGCTTTCAGGGAAGTACCCAGTTTTTATTTTATTTAGTTTTTATGTGTCCTATCTAGCCTTCACTTTCTTTCCTTTCCTGACGAAGGCCTTGTGGCCGTAACGTAGACTATTTTCTTTGTCTTTTGTCCTCGTAAGACGAATCACCTTTTTTCGATTTTTTTTCAAACCCATCCATTGTCTGTGTTATTGCAACTTTCTGATTAGTTAACTCAATACATTTGAATTTAATTCATTGGTCTAGCTTCGCTGTTCTCGACTATTCTATTTATGTCCCTAGATTGTTATGATCACTCACTTTTGGTAAACGTGAGATGCCCACTTGAACTGATGTCAGTAACGTATTTATTATTATTATTTTTAATATTTTTTGTTGTTGAGTGAGATGTCCTAACTGCTTGTCTTATTCTAAATCATATTAATATCACGGATAATGCTAGCGTAGGTCGTTCGGTTACAGCATATTTTTGCTCAATTATTTTATTATCAATTATACCTTTTTTTTATTACAAGCCCTCTACTGAGGATCATTCCTATTGTGTTTTTAACATTTAGGTTAAATCCGTACTCGTACATCCAGTCTGATACTTGACCTGTTTGTTTTAGTAATTTATTTTTTAAATAAAGAAAATGAAGATTTTCTTCCTTTTTCTCTTTATTATTTCATCATCTACAAAATGTGATAACTTGATTTAAGGTCTTTAAAATCGTCTCCAAGGCCGTTAATCTTAATAGTGAATATTGGTGGTGATATTACAGTTCCCTCTGGATTCCGTGTTACAGTTCATATACATCGGATTTATCTTTTTTTTAAATTTGTACTATAAAATATATATCCTGTTGGACATTTCCTAAATAATTTTATGTTCTACCTACTATACCTAATTGCATGATCCTATATAGTACACCCCCTCCCCCCTCCCTCCAACACGCATCATATACTTTTGCTACATTTAGGAATATTGCTAGTTTGTTTTTTTCATTCCATTTTAATCCCGTCTTAACATCATGTTCTAGCTTCAACAGTTGCTCTATTGTACTATGATAGCTTCTAAAGTCCGCCTGAGTTGGGCTGTGCAAATTGTATTTTCTAAGTGAAATTGTATTCTGTTGTTAACTATTGTTTCTAAGATTCTTCCTAGATAGTTAATTCAAAAGACAGTCTAGATAAGTGTCGCATAGAGATTTATGATCAATAAATGTTCTATATTCTTTTCTTTTCTACCCATGTCCTCTACTTTATTATCGCTCTTTTATCCGTTTCCTGTTTTTCGCATTCGTTCATTTCACTGGAGAATTAAACGATAAGACAAGCTCTACGCTTGCAGTTTATAATGTAAGTTATAACCGAGGAATAGTATGTATAAGTATTTTATATGTTGTTTTCTCTTTATTCAGTGAAACTGGGGTGGCCCAGCTTTACCAACGGTTTTAGTACGGAGAAATATCTGTGAAGAACAAAAACATTTTTTTCTTAAAGACTTGGGTGTATAAAGTAAAACCTGTCTGGCATTGCGTTGGCATCCAGAACGACAGAGTACCCATTACATGAACTTTAAGATTAAATGAAGTAACGGGCCTATCGCGCCAGACTTAATTCTTCCTGAGAAAAAACTCAAGTACATTTCAGCCCTTGTGGCAAGTAAAATATTACTATCAGTAACATTCCGACGGAGTTCTGTCTAGTGGTGGTGTGACCAAATAAAGTCCTATACTGAGAGAAGGCACCGACCTGACATTCCAAGGTACTAGAAATCTAAGCTATTGACACTTTGCTCGCTGTTAACGTTCGTGCCTGGACAATTTTAATGTGACAGAAACAGATATCCTTAAATAAGAACAACCAAGGAAACGTTCTCTGAAGTAGTGAATTCAACCTATCTTTGTGGAGCTGGGGTTCCCTTGGCCAATGACTAACACTGGAGATTCTGTACCTGCATGTCCTAAAAATTGTTTTTCTAGAAGTTGCTACCAAAGCTGTAAGTGCGAATGCAAGCTAGTGATCACGGCTGACTGAATAGAGTGAATGCAGGACTGAGCGATTCCTTTATTGTTGTATTTTAGCACCCATTTTGCTGTCTTAAATTTTTTTATGCAAGTTTTTATTGCTAACAATAGTTTCTTTAGTATAGATCAGAGTATCAAAGTCTGTTCATACCTTTAAAGGGAAATCTTAGACTAAAGCATATGTATCCGTGACTCCTTGGGGCTATCACTTTTCTTCTAACAGGACTGTGGGCTATACAACGAGGGAAAAGATCATAACAATGGGTCTATCATTCTTGCAGCAATTAATTGACTTTATGATTATTTGTATATGCTTGATGTAATTTTATGTGTTGTGATGGAATTTTATTATGATAATTAAAATTCACTTAAACTTAATCAGCGTGTCGGTCAGCTCGTTCCAAAATATATATATAATCATTGTTATAGTTTTTGCACGTCGGTGCGTCTAACTGTCGTCACTTGTGTGTGTGTGTGCACGTGAATGGTATATATATATATATATATATATATATATATATATATATATATATATATATATATATATATATACACAATATATATAGTTTATAGACTGTCTGCCTCCTCTAGATCTGTTCTAGAAGATAGGCTGAAAGAGAGAAGATTCTCGATTTCAGGGACAGCCTCTATAAATTTCTACCATCTCACTCGTGGAAATCTATTTCTATTATTATCTCTCACTGTGGCTATCACTTATTCTAATCTATTCAGAAGGGACCAACCCAAGTCTTAGTTCCCCTATAAAAAATCTACGACAGAATGGTAGCTCGTTTTTCCGGGAATTGAACTCTAGTCCTGAGCAAATACGAATATCAGCACCTCTGAAGGATTAATTTTCTTTATTCTGATATAGAGTAAGAGTGTGATGTCTTGTGAGTTTTTATATCTTTAAAAATAACTATTCCCCTAGACTAACGATCTGTTTATGGGCGTGCTGACCACACAATTATTAATTGGTTTTTCCACAGCATTTTTGAGTAATATACATTTGAGTTACAGGTTGATTTTGTCGGAATATATGTTAATCACTGATTTTGTAATACTAAACCGTTGGTAGAGTTTGTGATTGTTGAGGAATCACAGGGTTCTGAAGCAGAAAGTTGTTTGAACTCAGTTAAGGAGTGCGTTCGGACATATTTTTTTTCTCGTCCTGTTAATTGCCTCCCTTACCCTAACTGTCTTCAGGGGTGAACTTGCAGTGGATTTAAAAATTAAGGGAATTTTTTATTTTCTCCTTAAATTTTTGCAATAATTATTTGTTTCCACTGTAGCAACGTATTTTTCAGTGAGTAATCTTAACTACCATTTATTTGGCGTAGTCGTCTGCATTAGGTGCTTTATTGCCGATTAATAGCAGCGATTGTAAGACACTATATTTTTGGAGTAGGTATCCCAGGTTAAAGTATATCATCTTTTGTTTTGGTATTTTCTCGCAAGTGGTAGGAACCAGAGTATCCTTTTTCTTCTTTTCTTCCTTGAGCAGTCTCAGTCACTGATTTATTATGGCCGATAGGGCGAAACTGAGGCAGATGCTCAGACAGGAAGCAATGGAAGAGGGACTGGACGGCGACGAAGCGAAAGATTTTGTCAGAGACGAACTTGAGAGATATGATGCGGAGAGGAAAGCAGCCGAAGCTAAAGAGCAAAAGAAGATGGACGAGGAAATGGAAATTCGCAGGGTGAACGAAAGAGAGAAGGAGAGACAGTATGAGGAAAGAGAGAAGGAGAGACAGCATTTGGAAAGAGAAAATGAGCAACGACTACAGCATAAGCTGGCGCTTAAAGCTCTAGAAGTCCAAAGTCGTGGGGCTGCCTCCACCTCTAGCAATGGAGAGTCTTCTCCTCATTCTTCCTTAACTGATCCTTCTAACACTCAGTCTCTTCAACTCAACGCCATGTCTTTTGCTCTAGAATCTTTCTCTTGTCCTAATGAGAAGATTGACCCTTGGCTAGAAAAATTTGAAAAAATTGCAATTATGTACGGTTTAGAGAGGTCGCGTTGGTGTATGAAACTTTTCCAGGCCCTAAAAGGTTCTGCTTATGATGTGTACTCTAAACTGGAAAGTAGCCAACAAGACAACTACGACTTGTAAAGAAAGCTTTGATTGAGCGTTTTGAAATTAACGCTAGCAAATTTTTGCAACTGTTTCGCAATAGCAGGAAAGAGGGCTCTAAAACTTGTCAGAAGTTCTCGGCTCGTTTGAAGGGATACTTGACAAAGAGCTTTGAGCTTTCTCAGCTCGTCTCTACCTGCAAAGGTCTGGAGGAATTTGTTATAACAGACCAAATAAAGAACACTTTGTCTGCTGACACCCGAAGATTTTTAGCTGAGCAAGGTGCAGAAAAGCTTGAAGACATTTTGGAAAAGTCTGAGCGATATCACAATGCGCTGGCTGAACTGCCGGCCACAAAACGTAAACCGACAGAAGAGCCGTTTAAAAAGAATAATCTAGACCAATCTTCTCATGCTTCTAACCAGAATAACCACAGAGAAACTGGATCCCAAAACCCCCCTCCTGAAAAGTCTAAGTTCTACAAAAATAAATACCCCACAAACCACAGTAAACAGTCTGATCAACCCGACCGCCCTTCATGGCACCGCAGCCAGCGAGGACAAGGCGATAAAAGGGAAAACCCCTGCGCACAGGACTAATGATCAGAGCGAGCACACCGAGCCTAAACGCATCGGATGCTTGCTAACAGTCTCGCAAGGCGGAATTATTGACAGTTATTCCCAACCTGAGGGAGAGAGACCCTCAACGCGAGTTACTGTTATATTGAGCGGTTCTCAAACTTTTTGATTATTTGACACGGGGCTTTCCTATGATTGCATTGTTGCCAGACACCTGGTTAAACCCGGTCAAGAGACAGGAGAGACCGTTGAACTTTGTGGAGTTTCTAAGAGTGAGGCACCTACAGCGCATCCCATCGCACTGGTGGAGATCCACTCTGAGTTTGTCAGAGGCGTGATAAAAGCGGCTGTTATGGATGACCCCATCTACCCAGTCATACTTGGCGGTAGATACGTGTTTATTGGGAAACCGGAAGAACCGATTGTGGCAGCAATAACTACAAGAGGGAAAACCAAGAAGGAACGGGAGCCTGCGCCTAATTTGTTTCCAATGGAACTTAAAGAAGCGCAACAGAAGGACCCTACTTTGGCACCCTGCTTTAGGAAACTGCCCATGGCTAAGGAACCCAGACAGCACGGGGACATTTTTTCTAAGGATGGCGTACTTTATCGCAGAACGGGCAAGCCTGATCAAGGTTACAACCAGCTCCTAGTACCGAAACAGTACAGAAGCCAAATCCTAGAAATGGGGCACTCTCTTCCCTTCAGCGGTCATATGGGACAGAACGCCACAAACCAACGGATAACTACTCATTATTGGTGGCCAAAAGTAAATACTGATATTATCAGGTATATCAAATCCTGTGCCCAGTGCCAACGTGTACCCCCCAAGCAACGGACACCCCCCAGTCCACATGGGTGAAATGCCAATAATGGGAACACCATTCGAACGGGTTGTGATCGACATTTTAGGACCCCTAGAAAGGACTAAAAGAAGGAACAGGTTCATCCTCACCTTAGCCAACACATGCACTATGTGGACAGAAGCTATTCCGCTAACATGCACAGATGCCAAGCATGTCGCAGGAGCCCTCGTGCAGATTTTTACTTGGTTGGGATTCCCTCAACACGTGTTGACGGATAACGGATCTCCATACCGAAACCTGTTGATGGATGAGATCGTTAAGATCTTGAGGGACCAGCACATCTACACTAAGCCTTACACTCTGGCCAGAAGTGGGTTGGTAGAACGTGTTAACGGAAAACTCAACATGAATCTAAGTAAACTGGCACAAGTAAAACCTGACGATTGTGATCTTTCTATCCCTGCAGCTCTATTTGGCTACAGAAAAACCCCATATACGTCCACAGGATTTCCGCCAGCCACGCTTTTATTCGGCAGACACATTAAGGGCCCGCTTGAAGCCTTACTCAGGTCGCTGACAGACCAGAAGACTGATGAGACAGTTGTGTCAGCAAGTAAATATGTGTCTGATTGAAAGGAAAGGTTGAAACTAGGATGGGATCTAGCAACAACCAACTTTAAGCGAGCACGCGCAAAGCACGCTAACCGATACAGGAAAGTCGCGAAAGAGAGAGAACTGGAAGCAGGAGAGAAAGTTTTGGTGTTACTCCCTACCGGAAACAACCAACTGAGGATCGGATGGCAAGGGCCGTTTACCGTCCTGAAAAAGATTTCTAAGGCTAACTACCAGATCTATATTCAAGGAGAGGAAAAGGTTTTCCATTTAAATCTGCTAAAGAGATACTTGGAAAGACCGGTGCCAACCTCCGACCATCTCCTGACGATCGCCAAAACTGACGAAGATGACGATAGTGGCAGGGAAATACCACTGCACACAAACGAAATCTTTCAAAAATGTCAGAAGCTGCGACGCTCTTTCAAGCGCGCATGGGAGACATTCCAGAGAAAGGAAACTGTGGGGAGTAGACTTAAGTAGGAATAGGAGAGAGATGGAGGGGGGAGATGTGAGGGAAGAAGACAGACACCCTGAAGCTACGGATATAGGAAATTTAATTACATAACGTAGACATGGAGTGCTTCCATATCTTAAAGATGGGACGTTCTGTCACAGAGAGTTTTATGATCATTAAATTTTCTATATTCTTTTCTTTTCTACCCATATCCGCTACTTTATTATCGCTCTTTTATCCTTTTCCTGTTTTTCGCATTCGTTCGTTTGCGACAAAATTTTACTTTCCCATTCTGACTTTGCCGTTTCTTTCTTATACTAGTAACGTATTTTATTGCATAATATGTCAGTCCCTGGACGAGACGAAATAGTGTGAGAACTCGTCTAGTCATAGAGAGCAGACATTTGTCTACATTTTCATCTGACACGAGTTTTTTCGGCTAAGTTTCTCGGCGTGAGGAGTGGAAACTGCCATCTGCATCGCTCAGAAATGAGACATGTCGGCGTGAGGTGTGAAGACGCGTTTTGGCAGTTATAGCCAGCGTCTAAGTATGTGAAGTATTAAGAGGAGAGGGGGAGACGGGGTTTTTTGAAAATAGCGCGCATCCTTTGTCGGTTTAAGATATAAACCAGAGTTTTAGACTTCATTCACTCAGTACTACGCAGTCAAGACTAGAACGATCTAGCGTTCGATTCCTAACGATCTCTGTTAAAAGAAGCATCATTTAGTTGGTCGAAGTGGATTTAGTTCTTAGTAGTTCTGTGTTGAGGTAAATATATATATATATATATATATATATATATATATATATATATATATATATATATATATATATATATATATATATATATATCACCCGTGTGTTGCCGGGGCCCGAAAGGGGAGCAAAGAATAGTAACACTGCACCCTTAAAAAGCGACTAAGGAGGGTTGGGCAACAGTGGGCTGATCACCTGCTTGCCAACCAATCTGATTACGGAAACAACGATAGATTGTTTGGTCTGGTTCTGTTCACAAAGACGCCACTAGGCGTGGTGGAAACAGCGATAGATTGATCAATTTGTTGTTTAAGACGCCACTGTACTGGTAGCTTTGACGGTCGGTGGCTAAGGACGGAAGAAGAAGAAGAAGATATATATATATATATATATATATATATATATATATATATATATATATATATATATAGATATATATATATATATATATATATATATATATATATATATATATATATATATATATATATATATATATACATATATATATATATATATATATATATATATATATATATATATATATATATATATATATATATATATATATATATATATATATATATATATATATATATATATATATATATATATATATATATATATATATATATATATATATATATATATATATATTGACTAGTAGTGTTGAGTGATTCAGTGATAATCGCTTATTTCATTTCACTAGCTAGATTTCTGTGCAGAAGAAATTAAATTTATAAGTCTGTTATATTCTCTAGTTGACGTGTTTCAGTGGAAAGCAAAATAAATTATAATTTCTAGCTTAAACTCATGTAGCTATAAATAAATTTAATTTAATTGCTAATAATCAGTCGAGAATATTTTAAACTAACTTATAACTGCACTGATTCATCATTGAGCATTGACGAAATACGTAGGTATTTCTAATTCATGATGATTGATTTTATGAATATAGAACTTATTTCACGGGAGATTTAAACGATAAGACCAGCTCTACGCTTGCAGTTTATAATGTAAGTTATAACCGAGGAATAGTATGCATAAGTATTTTATATGTTGTTTTTTTCTTTATTCAGTGAAACTGGGGTGGCCCAACTTTACCAACGGTTTTAGTACGGAGAAATATCTGTGAAGAACAAAAACATTTTTTTCTTAAAGACTTGTGTGTATAAAGTAAAACCTCTTCTGGCATTGCGCTGGCATCCAGAACAACAGAGTACCCATTACATGAACTTTAAGATTAAATGAAGTAACGGGCCTATCGCGCCAGATTTAATTCTTCCTGAGAAAAACCTCAAGTACATTTCAGCCCTTGTGGCAAGTAAAATATTACTATCAGTAACATTCCGACGGAGTTCTGACTAGTGGTGGTGTGACCAAATAAAGTCCTATACTGAGAGAAGGCACCGACCTGACATTCCTAGGTACTAGAAATCTAAGCTATTGACACATTGCTCGCTGTTAATGTTCGTGTCTGGACAATTTTAATGTGACAGAAACAGATATCCTAAAATAAGATCAAACAAGGAAAAGTTCCCTGAAGTAGTGAATTCAACCTATCATTGTGGAGCTGGGGTTCCCTTGGCCAATGACTAACCCTGGAAATTCTGTACGTGCATGTCCTAAAAATTGTTTCTCCAGAAGTTGCTACCAAAGCTGTAAGTACGAATGCAAGCTAGTGATCACGGCTAACTGAATAGAGTGGATGCCGGACTGAGCGATTTCTTTATTGCTGTATTTTGACACCCATTTTGCTGTCTTAAATTTCTTTATGCAAGTTTTTGTTGCTAACAATAGTGTCCTTAGGATAGATCAGAGTATCAAAGTCTGTTCATACCTTTAAAGGGAAATCTTAGACTAAAGTATATGTATCCGTGACTCTTTGCGGCTATCACTTTTCTTCTAACAGGACTGTGGGCTATACATCGAGGGAAAAGATCATACCAATGGGTCTATCATTCTTGTTGCAATTCATTGACTTTATGACTATATGTATATGCTTTATGTAATTTTATGTGTTGTGGTGGAATTTTATTATGATAATTAAAATTCACTTAAACTTAATCAGCGTGTCGGTCAGCTCGTTCCAAAATATCTATATAATCATTGTTATAGTTTTTCCACGTCGGTGCGTCTAACTGTCGTCACTTGTGTGTGTGTGCACGTGAGTGGTATATATATATATATATATATATATATATATATATATATATATATATATATATATATATATATATATATATATATATATATATTCAATATATATAGTTTATAGACTGTCTGACTCCTCTAGATCTGTTGTAGAAGATAGGCTGAAAGAGAGAAGATTCTCGATGTCAGGGACAGCCTCTATAAATTTCTACCATCTCACTCGTGGAAATCTATTTCTATTATTATCTCTCACTGTGGTTATCACTTATTCTAATCTATTCTGAATTGACCAACTCAAGTCTTAATTCCCCTATAAAAAATCTACGACGATAAGGTAGAGCTAAATAGGCGACATACTTTACTATTAACATTAAAGACGAAAATACTGACAATTCATATGTATTTTTACTGTGTTCTGCGACTATGTTTCTTGTCTAAGTGTTTGGTTTTTATCATTGTTGTTACTGTGGACGTGTAGAGGTGCAAGGAAGAACCTGATGTCCTATGTAGGACAATATAAAGAATCAAAACCCATCTTTGCAATAAAATAAACTCTCTTGCGCCCCAATCAAAAACTACCAAGGATATGAAATACTTAGAAATATGATACCGGAGGGAAGAGGAGGCGGTGTGGCCTTTTTACTACATGAAGACTTCAGAATATTAAATTTGGAGCAGTTTCTCATAGACAATATAGAAGGAATAAGTATAAATATAGACAGCGAACGAGAAGAGTTAAGAATAATAAATATTTATAGCCGGAGACGATTTGGATATAACAGCTACTAGCACACAAATATTTCGCAGACCATTATTGATAGGAGATTGTTACGCCCACCACAATGCATGGGTTAACAACACCAATGATCCAGCTGGAAAAAGGCTGTTGGATTAAACTGAAAGAGCAGATCTAATCATACTAAATGATATCTAAATGACAAGGATTAACCCATGAAACAGTGGAGTACATACAGCAGTAGATGTAAGTTTTATTACACCAAACCTAGACTCCACCAAATGGGAAGGACTGAGTGACTCTAGCTCAGAACACTTACACATAGAAATAAACCTAATGATAAATGCAGACCAAGTCTAAGAAACTCCAGATCTGCATTCAGTTAAAAAAAAAGCAAACTTGGAGTCTTTTCACTCAGAGCTAAGTAAACTGACCATAGAACAAACTTACTCAGACAGTGTAGATGTATTTGCAGAAAGATTAACAAATGAAATTTTTTAAAACAGCAATAAGATATATACCAAATGTGAATATTCCCCATCACTTAAAACCAACACAAGAAGGTATAGATAAGGAAAGAAGAAAGACAAAAAGTCCAGTATCTTAATGAACGCTTTCCCTTCCCCTGAATGTGACCTGGTCATTGTTGGCATTGTAGTCTATTTGTGTATTTTTCCCTTTACTATCTATGTTAGTTCGGGGCTTTGTATTTGGCTACTAGTATTTTAATTATGTGTTTGTTCTAATAAGTACTAAATATTTATCACTAATCTAACTGTTTTATTCTTATACATTATTTATAAATTCTTATTGATTATTATTATTATTTTAAACCAATTAGATAAGAAAAGACCTAATCGAAGAAACACGATGACTATTTAATCTACCATTTTCTTGGATAGAAACTAAACGTTATCATCCTAATTGGGTCTTATAAATTTCAATTATTTGCTTAACTAATAACATCAATAATTAATAGTTAATTAATAATACTATTAATCAACGATTAGGATACGACATAAACTAAAGTGATTTATATTCATAAAAGGATAAGGGGAAAAAAGATGGCGGTTATACCTCACAAATGAAAACGCCACGTGGTACCTGAACCTATGTAATCAATTTCACTTCTATTCCTAATTAATAGTAATTCTTAGGTATATATTAATTAATCTTAAACGTAATTGAATAATACTAGAATAAGCTACACAAATGACAAAACAAACTTAACTAGTCTAAAATATGATTTGAAAACTCGTCAACGATAAAATGGTAGCTTGCTGACTATCTTCACTCGGGACAGAAAAAACGTCTTGTCTCGTCGACAACAAGAAGTGAAGTCTTGTGAGGAATTATTTTACGACACTACACCTTCAATATGATGCCTTTGGAACTGCACAACGCACCAGGAGTGTTCACAAGGATGATGAGGAAGCTTTTAGAACCCTTGCACAGTCCCCATATCCATAATTTCATGGATGACATATTAATTGCATCGGAAAGTTACGACAAACATATTGCTACGGTTGCTATGCTCCTCCGGAGACTACAGGAAACTGGTCTTACAGATAGACCTATTAAATGTCTCATCGGGTTTGAAAAGCTAGACTTCCTGGGACATACCATTTCTCAAAGCTGCATGTGACATATTACCAAGAATATTGAGAAAATAGTTGCAGCAAAGAAACCCCGAACGAAGAAACACACCCGTTCTTTTCTATCACTGTGTGCATATTATCGGAAATTTATCAAAAATTTTAACGTATTAATGGCACGCCTTACTGACCTGACGAGAAATGCGCGATCGGACAAAATTGTTTGGGAGTCGAAGTGCGAACACGCTTACGTCACACTCAAGACACAGTTGTCCAAATACCCCATTTAACGACTACCTGACCTTAGAAAACCTTTTATATTGCAGGTCGACGCATCAGGTCAAGGCATCGGGTCAACACTACTCCAAGCAGATGACACCGATCCGAATCTGTTATTTCCTCTTGCGTAAGGCAGTCGTAAACTGAACACTGCAGAACGTAGCTATTCCACAGTGGAAAGAGAGTGCCTAGCACTGGTTCATGGCATCAGGAGACACCACGAATTTCTTTACGGAGTTTCATTCACGGTGCAAACAGACCATGCTCCTCTAGCTTTTCTTGGCGCGAATAGGAATTTAATGCGAGGATCATGCGCTGGGCCTTGCTATTAAGCGTGTACTCCTTTAAAGTGGAATATATTCCGCGAAAACAGAACGTCGGAGCAGATTTCATGAGTAGAAATTGGGCCACGGAATAAGAGAATGAAGCTGAACACACCAATCATCCAGAAGCTACCGATGAGGGCAGCTCCATTGTCATAAAAGAAACATAAAAAATGGTTTCATGTCTTCAAGCAGGGACGACTGTGAAAGATGAAAATTGAGCACCCTAGGATCGAATGCATTTTAATCTCACCTGCACCCCTCATTATCTGTCAATCTAAATTGCTCAAAGTGTTTCCCACGTGTTTCCTTGATTAGCATGCACAAAGTTATCGCGCAAACATTCATGCCTTTTGCTAATCTGTCATGTTTCTTGTTAGCCACGCCTACCTGGTTTTTTCACCCGATATACAAGCAGATATTGTGGTTCATAAACTGTCGTTTCTTCATAAGGGGGCTGGCTAGGGCGTATGCTGGCTGTCAGATTACTCACGTCCGGCATGTTCGCCGAAGATCTGAAAAACGTTTGTTGTAGATTAGCACCAGGTAACTCAGCAGACAGGGACTCCGTACACGGGAAAGAAATCTCCGATGAACCGGGATCAAACGACGACTGCTCACGAGCAAAAGTCTCTCTGGTCGGGGAAAGTGCGAAAAAATTGTTTCATTCAGAAAATCGACCGCAGTTTTCCGAATAAACGGACAGACACGTGAAAAATCACACTAGCTAACGATTTCTTTCCCATTTCTTATATATATATAGTCATGCTCATCAAATTCTGTTGTCAGTTTGCTATCAGGATTTCTTTAATGGTCTAGCGCACATTTTTGGAGTCTTATTTATCTGGATTTCCTATAGAAATACGTGGAAATTTTTTTCAGTTTCTTGTGTTGCGGTAAATATATAGTTATTTGCATCTTCTTCTTCTTCTTCCGTCCTTAGCCAAAGACCGACCAAGCAGTCAGAGGCCATCACGCCTTGTGGCGTCTTAAGGGCAACAGCAGATTGATTTTCTCTGTTGTAGTTTCCCATCACGCCTAGAGGCGTCTTTAGGGCAACAACAAATAGATCCATCTGCCGTTGTTTCCGTAATCGGTGTGACAAGCCAACGGGTAGTTATTTGCATCAAAGTGATTTAATTGTTTAAGTTTCATTATTTCACTGGGATTTTTGTGTTAATTGAAACGTATTAAATAAACATGTAGCAAAATTCTCCAGCGGTAAAAGTAAATTTAATTACTCGCTATGTCCCCAGTGAGAGATGCTTCAAATAATTTATAAGCCGCTAATAATAATAATAATAAATTCTTTAAGCGCTAGACGATTGATAATTGATGTAATGCAATTTAATTCTATTCATACGTGTGTAATTTTCTAAACGACTAGCGTTCATATCTCGTGTTTTAAAACCGGTAAGATAAACTAGACACTCGCAGGTTTTTTTTAAATATATATATATACAGTAGAACTCCATTTATCCGAACCCCATGGGACCGAGCATCGTTCGGATAATCAAATGTTCGGATAATTGGATTACATAATGTATCGAGTACATGTACACATATTTCTAAAAATAATTAACCATCACAAGGAAAATACACTATAAAACATATTTACTTGTACTGTAATAATAATACCCACACTGTATTAGATCACTGTATCACCAAAATCTTTTATTACACTGTAGTGCATGTACTTCTTGTATTAATTATTTTTGTTAAGAAAGAGAAATGTTTTCAAAATAACATTACAAACGATTCAAAACCAGGCGCAACTTACGTATATATGTACTTGCACAGATGTAGCCCACTATTTAAAATAATGAGGAATCCTCTTTTGCACCAAACTGGATAGTCTCCTTTTGGCTGCTAAGTCCCGAATTCTCTTCAACAGCAGAAGCTGTGTAGGACAGCTGTCATCTTCTTGCTCGTACCAAGCCATCGCAGTTTCTAGTGCTATAAAGGCCTCTTCAGGACTTGGTCGACGTTTTGGTTTTTCTTCATAATCTACAAGTACATCATGTACTTCTGAGGTGTCTTCATCATCGGTCACTACATGTATTTGGTTTTCTTCTTGCACAAAAGACAAAATTTCTTCGTCATTCAAAAACTGAAAACCAGAATCATTATCATCTTCTAGCCACATGTGTGCATCATCTTTGTCACAGTCCGAAAATCCGGGCATTGCTTGAAACAGTTCCACAACTTCATTTATACAATCATCATTTGTGTCCACTGCAGTAGTTTCATTTCCTCCTTTTTTCCCAAGCAATCTACTCCAAGCCTTGTTGAGATTATCTTGTGACAGGGTGGTCCAAGCATCAGCTAACATATAGCAGCAGTCTTTGAGATTAAGCTTTTTGGAAAACGCCACCACACTTTCTTCATCTTCAGCCAACAATAAACGACGCAGGACTTCCTTCTTGTACATCTTTTTAAGCTTTGCTATAACACCCTGATCCATTGGTTGAATCAGTGCTGTTACATTGGGAGGCAGAAAAATTACTTTAAAATTTGCATCAACTGCATTCAATGTATCCGTCTCTGGATGAGATGGTGCATTGTCCAGTAGAAGAATTACTTTTCCAGTTTTCTTTTCTTGTTCTCCCAACCTCTTCACATTTGGGATGAACTGATTTGTATACCAATCAAGAAATATTTCACTATTCATCCAAGCACTCTTCTGTGCTTTGTAACACAATGGGAGACATGTCACATTCTTTAAACAACGTGGTTTTTTGGCTTTGCCGATCATTAGCACCGGTAAACGATGACTTCCACTGGCATTCGCGGCTACCAAAATTGTTACTCTCTCTTTGCACTTTTTAAACCCAGGGGCAGCTGCTTCGCGCTGAGATGCAAGTGATTTTTGAGGCAATGATTTCCAGTATAAGCCAGTCTCATCGGCATTATACACATCCTCGAGTGAATAACCTTCTTCTTCCAAAAAAGCCAAGAATGTTTCTATAAAATTTTTAGCGGCAGTTGCATCGCTAGATAAAGATTCCCCTTGAATCTCCAATTCTTGTATGCCATGACGAGATTTAAAGTTTCTTAACCATTCCTGGCTAGCCTTAAAGTCAGGAGGACCGTCAAGTTGATTGTTGAACTGAAGTGCCTTTTCACACAACAGAGAACCAGAGATAGGTTCCCCTTTGCTTCTTCTTTGCACAAACCATATATACAAAGCCTCTTCCAATTTCACATCTTTCGCATTTCTCATGGTTTTACGTTTCTTCGACCCATTTTCACTATCAAATTTCGATGCAAAACTCATAATTTTATCCTTGTTACTTTTAATGTCAGAGACGGTAGCTTTCCCAACATTGAAAATCCTCGCAAGTGAAGACACAGTTTCACCTTGTCCTAGTCTCTTGATAAATTCTGTTTTCGTTTCAATTGACAAAACATTGCGGTTCCTTTTATATGCTTTAGGCCTACTGGAAGATGCCATATCGCACAGAGAAATACTTGTACGCCAAAATTACTCTGCTGTAGTAGCAGACACAATTATTTTAAGTTGAACTGTCTGTTTAGCCAGTGTTCTACCTAGAACGCACACGTACACTGTATTTTTAAACCAGATATTAACTGACTTTATGATCTAACTGACTTCCTGTACGTAAGCGACCGACCATTAGCCATAATTCTCTACAAATTGTTCGCACACATTTGAAGTTTGCCGCATCAAAAGATTCAGAATTTTAGTCTAACGTGACTGTGGCATCTGATTTTTTTTTTTTTTCTGGAAAAAGTGTTCGGATAATTGGATGTTCGGATAATTGGGGTTCGGATAAATGGAGTTCTACTGTATATATATATATATATATATATATATATATATATATATATATATATATATATATATATCTATATATATATCTATCTATATTTATATTTATATTTATATATATTTATATATATAAATATATATAAATATATATAAATATAAATATCTATATTTATATAAGAACTAGACTACAAACAGGAAATCCAAAATATAGGATTCTTAAACTGGAAAGGATATCACAACAATTAGGAACTTCAACTGTAATAATAGTTACACTAGAAGGGCGAGAAATACCATCACATTTCTTCAGTGGCAGTACTACAATCAAAACAGAAGCTTACATACCACCAGTCATTCAATGCTCAAACTGCCAGAAATTTGGCCACACCAAAAGAACATGTAGAAGTAAGCCTAAATGTCGATATTGTGCAGTGGACCACATCTATGATCACTGCAAATTAGTAGAAGATGATAAAGATTACAGTACAAGAAATATAAACAGAAAATGTGCAAATTGTCTAGGAAACCACAGTGCACGTTTCCTTGGATGTCCACATTACCAACAAACAAAACTAGCTCTAATAAAATCAGTCAATACTAACACACCATTTAAAGTAGCACTACAACAACATCAATCTTCAGTTGCTACATCTACAACTCCGACACCAAGAGAAATCACAGTCAGAACCAGAAATGTGGAAATAACCCAAAAGAAAAAAAAAGTCCAAAAAATACTGACAAAAGATAGCAATCTACCAGAAGAAAGTGAAATAATCAAATCATCGATAACAGAAGATACAGTGAGAAAGGCAGAAGAAATCTTAAAAACCATGAAAAACATACAGCATGAAGTAGCTAAAGATGTGGCTAAATTAGCAGAACTCAAAGAAGAGAATGAAGATTTACTGAAAAGGATTGAGTCAGAAAGACAACTCATAATGAGTGAGCAAAAGCAAACAGATAAAAAACAACTAGAAGAAATGTGGAATGAAAAAATGACAGATTGTCAAAAACTTATTCATTCTGTATCAAACATTGTGAAAGCCTTTATGCTGAATCTTCAAAGTGAACTACAAACTCACTTTAACCGACAAAACCAAAAATCTAGGAGACTTTGTTGTTAAAAAATAAATAAATATATTATACACTTCTCAGAGTAAAAGAGTACAACACTATTTATAACAAACGTAACAATTAAATAATGGACGTACAGAACATTAGAATAATACAGTGGAATTGCAGAAGTGCCAAAAAAAAAAAAAAAAAGTACCAGCATTAATAGGCATGTATAAACAATCTAAAGTAATATTTGCCATTCAAGAGACTAATCTTAATCCGAGTCAACGTTTTACCATCCCTGAATATAAAGTCTTTCGAAATGATAGGACCGAAACTCAAAAAGGAGGAGGTGTGGCATTTCTAGTTAATAAAACATACGTAATAACTGACTGGGAATCATTTAGAACAGAACATTTTGAAGGAATAACTATAACAGTGTCTACTGAGTTAGAAGAAATTAAAATAGTTAACCTTTACTGTTCAAGTGGAAACATAAACGAAAGAGATATCTCAGACGTGAATAAAAGAATAAACAACAGAACTATCATAGTGGGAGATTTCAATGCTCATCATACAGCTTGGGGAGGCAATGTAATAGACAAATCAGGAAAACTACTGTTGGACTTCATTGAAAACAATGAACTAATAATACTGAATGATGGACCAGTAACAAGAATTAACCCTTGTGCAAATCAGCAAGACACAGCTATTGATATAAGCATTGTAACACCAAATCTTGCTAATGTAAAATGGGAAGTTATTGGGGATACAAATTCAGATCATTTACCCATTGAAATAACATTAAAAGATAATTACAAACCTAACAAACTGGTAGACAAACCAAAATTTTACTATAATAAAGCTAATTGGGTAGCTTTTCAGGTAGAAATGGAAGAGATAAAAAAGAATAATATAGAAAATGAAAATATAGATGTATTTGCAGATAATCTCACAAAAGAAATATTACTAAAAGCTGTTAAACATATCCCAAATGCATATATGCCAGAACACATAATTCCACACCGCATTAAGGAAGCAAAGAAGAATGAACATTGGAACAAAAACCCAGTACCATGGTGGACAGTTAGATGTACAGAAATTCAAAAACAAAGAAAACAAGCTTTACAAGAATATAGAAAGCATAGATCTGAAGATAATTTAGATATTTATAAGAACATAAGAAATGAATCAAACAGAATAATACTAAAGGCAAAAGAAAATCATTGGAGAAGTT
The DNA here is from genome assembly GCA_024509875.1 of Oreohelix idahoensis. Lineage (NCBI taxonomy): Eukaryota > Metazoa > Mollusca > Gastropoda > Stylommatophora > Oreohelicidae > Oreohelix > Oreohelix idahoensis. The sequence goes on from JAMPIV010014801.1 coordinate 47,591, forward strand.
TCTGCCAAACACTGAACCCTACAACTAACTCTACAACAGATGTGTGGAATAAGTTAAAAGCCATTAAAGGCAGAACTAAAAATATGATAATACCTAATATAAAAAGACCTGAAATGGCAGAGACTGACTGGCAGAAAGCAGAGGTGCTGGACAGGTACTACCATAGAGTTAGTTCTAAGGAAAATCTAGGACAGGCTGAAGTCAACAGAAGAGCAACACTTCTGAAAAAACTCAGTAAAGATGTACCTTATAATACTGAAGAATTATCATATTTAAATGCAGATATTACAATGGAAGAAGTTGAAAATACAATAAAGGACAAAACAAATACATCAGCAGGGCATGACATCTTGAGCTATGAAATCTTGAAACACATACCAAAAAGTACCATAGAAATTATAACATCCCTTTTTAACAAAATTTGGAATACAGGAAAAATTCCCAAAACATGGAAAACAGCAGTAATTATTCCAATACTAAAACCAGAAAAAGATGCCTATGATGCCAGTTCATACAGGCCAATTTCTTTAACTTCCCATCTAGGTAAAATATTAGAAACCATAGTAAATAAAAGATTAAAGTTTTATTTGGAAAAGAATAATTTATATAATCAAACTCAGTCAGGATTTAGGAAAAACAGATGCACTATGGATCAGATAAATAAATTGGAACATGAAGTAAAATCGGGATTTCAAAAGAAAGAAAGAACTGTGGCAGTATTTTTAGATATAGCTAGGGCTTATGATGAATGCTGGAGAGAGGGTGCTCTCTTTAAAATAAAGAAGATAGGAGTAACCGGAAAAATGTATAATTATTTAGAGAATTTTCTGCAAGATAGATATTTCACTGTTCAGGTAAACAATGATAGATCAGAACTGTATGAACAACAAAATGGAATACCCCAAGGATCAGTAATGTCTCCTTCAATTTTTACAATAATGGTAAATGATTTAGGTGAGGAATTTAATGATATAACAAATAAATTGTCACAGTTTGCAGATGATGTTGCTATATGGAGGACTGGGAGACATCTGCCAAAATTATATAAGGATCTACAGAAGCAAATAAATAAAGTATGTAAATGGATGACAAAATGGGGTTTTCAGCTGAATTCAAATAAAACATTGGGAATGATCTTCAGTAAAGGTAGGGTTGTAAAAAATAAAATTATAGATATAAATATCCAAGGGCAAAACATTAAAACAGTCCAAACCACTCGATATCTAGGAATGATATTGGACCAACAGCTGAACTGGAATAAACACATAGATAATCTAGTGGAGTCTTGCAGAGGATTGACTAACTTATTAAGATATTTGAAAGGTAATGGATGGGGTGCAAGCACTAAGACAATGCTCACTTTTTATAAATCTTTTATTAGAGGAAAAATAGATTATGGAAGTATAATATATGACTCTGCTGCACACAGTAACAAGATTAAATTAGACAGAATTCAGCATCAGGCTTTATGTACAATAGCAGGTGCAATCAGATCAACATCAATGGGAGCTATAGAGGTGGCTTTAGGAATCATACCCTTGGAATTACGGAGAAAGGAGTTAAGACTAAATTACATGAATAGAGTTATGTTGGATAAGTCTCACCCAGCACATACAGCTTTTACCAGATGACAACTAACAACTCAGGCCAAGCCAATGAATACCACTAGATCCCCTACAGGATGGAAGTGTATGGAGGAAATTGTCCATCTGGGTACATTAATTACATCAATTAATAACAGTTGTGAATACAAGCCAGTGATTCCGCCCTGGGAGATCAAGAAACCAGACACGGACTACCACCTAGCAGAAATACTTAAGAAAACAAATAATATAGAAAATATTAAAAACACAGCCAATAAATATATACAACAAATATGAAAAGACAGCATTACTGTGTACACAGATGGATCCAAGGGAGAGGATGGCAAATTGGGGATAGGAATATATATTCCAATATGGAAAATGGCAAAAGAATATAGCATCACGGAAAATACATCCATTTTCACTGCAGAGATGGTGGCAATACTAAAAGCACTAGAAATATTCTCTGATGAATGGAAAGCAGAGTGGGATAAAAATCTGAAAGGAAGACATGCATATAAGATGTTCAGGGCTCCAACAAGAAAATGTCAGATATCTAGGGAATTGAAAATTCCCAGTAATAAGAAACTTCTCAGACTACAGCTGGGAAAAGGCTATTTCAGAATAGAAGAACCTTACTGTGCAGGATGTCTTCAAGACAATAATATAGAACATTTCTTGTTAAAGTGTAAGAGGTATGACCAAATGAGAATACCAATATTGGATTATTTGCAGGCATCCAACTTACCTATAAATATAGAGGAGGTGTTGAGAATAGACAGATCTAGGGAACTGCATAATATAGTCAAACAATATCTAACACGAACACATGTTAATATATAGTGGCTGGGAATGTGAAGGTCTGACGCTGTTCTTACAATGCATGTGACTTTAAATGGATGAAAGTCAATTAAATATCTGGTAAAGTCCGTTATATAACAAGAACCACCAGGCCTTTACACCCCTCCACTTTAATATTATTCTTGTTCATAGTTTCTTCTTGATTTTGTTTGTTTGTTTGTTTTTTATTTTATTATTTAACGTATAGGCCTAAGCACAATTGTGAGTATTCCTATTTTCAAATGTGATGCCGCTTTCCCATGTCGGCAGTTGTACATATTATTTGGAATTGAGGGCAATATATATCCTAATTATAACCCATCAGAGGTTGAACGGGATTTCTTTTTATCTTCATTAATTAAAAAAAAAATATATATATATATATATATATATATATATATATATATATATATATATATATATATATATATATATATATATATATATATATATATATATATATATATATATATAATTAAATACTGGAGTGGTTAAAATAGTCTTACCTAAAAATTAACGCGTGTCAGGATATGATTTATATTATGATTACATGTTTATCTATTTTCTACATTTAGGCTGGTCATACCTTGCGTCCTAGCGTTTCTTATGGTCTTACTGACTTTGGTTATTACACTATTCAGCAATTATTGTGGTTAAATCTTCGTGTTGTGACCCCTATGTGGTCCACCTCTCCATCCACGAGAGTAGTAAAACCAAGAACTTTAACAATAAGCCATTTTTAAAGTATAACTGGAGAAGAACAATTGCCAGATGTCATTCCATAAACATTACTGATCTGCTGTGACAGAATTTATATCACTATTTTTTTACATGACAGTAAACGTTTTCCTACTGGATTAACCACCTAAAGAAAACTCACTGGTCATACTCGGCCATCACTTCATTTAACAGCCGAGGAGTATCATTTTCTTAAATTTATTTATGTGTGTATATATATATATATATATATACACATATATATATATATATACATATATATATATATATATATATATATATATATATATATATATATATATATATATATATATATATATATATATATTCATATATACTGAAGCACATTAAAAACGCACCACTATTATATATACTGATGCCGAGAAGCTGGCAAAAAAAAAGTGTGGGAATGGATTTTCCCCGTGTTTGCCATGAGGTAGAGAGCGAATGGCTGCTGGAATGGAAAGTGCAAGATTCAACCCACGGGTGTGTGTACAGACTACATGAAAACGATGAAAGTTACACGTGCAACACGATTCCCAACAGCTATGACCCTGAAAATGTGTACGCGTTGTGGCAGTATACTCGGTATAAAAAGGCCGTTGAGAAAAAACACCCAGTACATGTGCTTGAAATGCCACGACTATCTGAAAACGACCGCCAACGAGCCATTGGTATGTTGGAGACCGGAATGAGCTCGCGGGCCATTGCCAGAAGGATGAATTGCCACCACAGCACTATTGTACGTCTCAATGAACGTTACGGAACCACTGGCAGTGCCCGGGAAAGACTTTGGAGTGGCCAACCACGAGTTACTACCCCTGCGCAAGATCGTCATATTGTGCTGAGTCACCTAAGGAATCGTACTCTCCCGGCAAGTCAAACAGCAAGAGCAATAGTGGGTAGACATGGGCAAGTCTCTAGAATGACAGTCATACGACGACTCAGAGATACAGGCTTTACTGCAAGACGACCTTATGTTGGGCCAAACTTGACTCACAGACATCGTTAGCAGCGCCTGCAATGGGCAGAGCAACATATCAGATGGACTAGACTGCAGTGGAATGCTGTCCTATTCACAGACGAGAACAGATTCAACATATCCTTTGCAGATGGACGTATGCGGATTTAGCGACGGTGTGAAGAGCGCTTTGCAGATTGCTGTGTCAACCGATTTCGAGGTGGCAGTATTCACATTTGGGGAGGATTCAGTTTTCACCATCGCTTGCCTCTTCACGTCTTCCGTGGAAATGTTAATGCTGTGACATATCGAGATGAGGTTCTGGATGCACTGGCTGCTCCTGCGTTCACAATTTATCCAGACTTGCAGCTTCTCCAGCAGGATAACGCACGTGCATTTTTTTGTATTTTTGGTTTTCTCCCTTGCCTGCACAGAATGCAATGAATTTCATAACAATCAAATGTACAAATTAATGACCAGCATGGATTCATAAGAAAATGAATAAAGATTCCAAATATGTAAACTTGTACACACTTATATCTCTCTCTCTCTCTCTCTCTCTCTCTCTCTCTATCTATCTATATATATATATATATATATATATATATATATATATATATATATATATATATATATATATATATATATATATATATATATCTATATATCTATATCTATATCTATCTATATATATATATATATATATATATATATATATATATATATATATATATATGTGTGTGTGTGCGTGTGTGTGTGTATATATATATATATATATATATATATATGTGTATATATATATATATATATATATATATATATATACACATATATATATATATATATATATATATATATATATATATATAATCCTGAGGACAGTGCCACCCCATAGAACCCTTATTCCAAACACTAACTGCAGTGAAAGGAGGAATATCCTGGAACAAAATGTAACGCCTCGATTTCAGCGTCTACGGAAAAATAGCCGACAGCAAACCCCGTTAGTCTGGGGCTGAAATAGACAAAGGAAAAGACCCTGATTGTTTTAGTACTTGCTAAAGTTTTTTTATTCCATGGAATGCCTGCTTCAACGATTGGTAAGTGTAGATGAAAGTGGTCACTTTACGCGTGCATTGAATGAACTTCTTCTTCTTTTTACACTCTCAGACGTCCACTTAAATGTTCTCAAAGAAAGCAGTAGTCAGTTTGAGGCTATTTTAATCCCCGTAAAGCTTTTCCACGAAAGGAGCTGGGTGTAATGACGTCATCATGGAGCGGCGTACGTTGTACTGTTTCGTTAGGCCTGTGGCCCAGTACATCCGATTTCAAATTGAATGAACGAACTTAGATACCCTTAATTCTTTTTTTTTGTTGCTAACATCAGCATACTTAATTTCTTTTTTTTTTCTGAGTTATTCTTTCTTTCCCTACCTAACCTGCTTAGTCACGAGATAGATTAAAAATTAAGAACCTGTTCCTCTACCCCTTACTGATTATTGCATATCCCATTGTAAAAAAAATTGAATCTCTCTATGATAGTAATTTTCTTTGGGTTGTTTTTTTTCCTTTACAATAGATGGGAGGGCCTTTTGAGATACTATTTTTTCCCACCTTGTCTGTAACTATGCTTTATAAATGTAACATGATTGATTGTGTGCCTTTGTTTAGTGATAAAAAAACATAATAAACTTTTACTTACCGTGTTGGTCAACCCCATTGTCCCATTATATGTTATACGTAGTTTGTATTCACGTTTGTGCATTTGTGTCACAAAATTGGTGTGTGTACATGAGTGAAGGGTAACTTGCAAAAATTCTTTAGCATAGAGTAAGTGCGTCTGCAGTTAAATTAATGTCGTAAGATAGGCTGGATTAGAGCTATTACTCGATTCAGAGACTGTCCTTCCTCTTACCCTATCACCCTCGTGAAAACGCAATCTATTTCTTACCCCGTATTCTCACAGAGTTATCACTATCACCTCTGCTCGGACGGGACCATAAATTTCTCAGACCGATCTCATCAAAAATTACAACACCTGGCAGAAACATCGTGGCTACCTGTCAATGTCAATAAAGTCCCTCTGGAGTCCAAGCTGCATCCAACTACAGAACCGACTGTGCTAGAATTTTCAAGCATATAAATGCTTACATAACGAGAAACGAAACTAGACGTCTCCAACAGACATACTGTTTTATTAATTCCCGCTTGTGATTTGTAAATGTGACTATGCAATTTTTACTAGACATATATTTAATTATTAAAACATATTCATTCATTGTTTTATAAATTGCTGTTTGTTGATTCTATTTCTATTCTATAAAAAAAGAATATTTAACATTTTTTTTTTAAATCGGTAGGGAATAATTAACGAGCAGCTTTCACATCAATAGAGATACTCATGGAGCAAAGGATTGGTCTAGCGAGAAGGTGACACACCTCACAGCACTCTTCTACAGCTATCATCTAGAACTGTGGAGTTATCTACCTGATTTGTCCTGTGCGATCCATACCTCCAGTTTACCAGCTCTCTTCTCTATGTCTGAGAACTATTTTATTATCTAACATCCATCTTGCCACACTTGTATACATTTTGTCGTGAACATTCATTTATCAACATCGTTTTTCTTGTCTCTCCCTACGGAGCCTAGAAGTACTTCTGTAGATTGACCTTCTGTAGATTGACCAACTGTAAATTGACCTTTTTAGATTGACCTTTTGTAGATTGATCAACTGTAGATTGACCTTTTGTAGGAATCTGGGCCAAACTCTTGCATCAGTGATTTATTTAGCTATGAGCTTTACATAATGAAATCGCAGCCCCATGCAAAGTATCATAAGCTTGAATGAGAGATAGGTCTATCATTTCTTTGTATCCTCACAGACCTCCATGAACTAGACGGCACATTGTGAGCATTACTGCCATAGTGGTCAAAATGTTTTAGATCAGATTCGGCGGTACTCAACGCATTAGGAACAGAGAAAGCACATATGGCCGTCACCGGTAAAACGTAAAGATAGTTCAATAATAGATACAGCTGTACGGGAGTGACGTGTTAGAGACTTCACTATACCAGGTCCAGCATCGAGATGATGGGGTGCCCAGTTACCTTTCACGCTAAAGTCAGTGTTGCTGTCGTTTTTGACGGAGTTATAATGGGTAAATCTATTTTATACTTTTGTAGTTTTGACGGAGTCATATAGATAAATCTATTTAATACTTTTGTTGTAAAACTTTGTTGGTCAAATTTGGATAATTGGGTATTAACTTCTATGACAGGTTGTTTAAAGGGTTATCTTCTCTTTCTTTCAATCGTTGTCGTGATCTGTCTGAACGATGCTCATTTTTATGCTGTCTAGGCATGCGCAGGGTTCTGAGCGCGAACTGTGACTTCCGTCATCTAGATTGTGATCTGGGCTGTCGGACGACGATGTCCATTGTGTTTTCCTCTAGATCATCATGGGGATTGGAAAGTTTCGATATGACTGAAATGTCAATGTTTTCCCCAGTGATTGTTTGTTAAAGGTGTATCCGGAAGATTCTGTATGAAGGTAAATGACATTCTTATTACTATGCCTTTGGCTGCAGAACATTTGAAATTACCTATCTGTCGAGTGAAGCTCACAGATCTTGAGAGACAGAATTTCTTTTTTGCTTCTTCTTCTTCTTCCATCCTTAGCCTTCAACCGGCAAAGCAGTAGGTGGCCACTACGCCTAGTGGCGTCTTAGGGCAACAACAAATTGATCAATCTATCGCTGTTTCCACCACGCCTAGTGGCGTCTTTATGGAAAAAAAACAGACCAAACAATCTATCATTGTTTCCGTAATCAGATTGGTTGGCAAGCAGGTGATCAGCCCACTGTGCGAAGTTTTTACGGGATGGGGTAAACAGCCCCATGCCCATACCCTCCTTAGTCGCCTTTTACGACATGCGTGGTAGGGTGCAGTGTTACTATTCTTTGCTCCCCTTTCGGGCCCCGGTAACACACGGGTGAATTTTTTGCTTCTAGTTCTAGCCAAATGAGACTATATGTTTTCAAGTGAACAGAAGCCTAATGATGATGATAAATTATTGTGGACGCCACAGGTTGGCGGTATATATATGTTTAGCATAGTTTGATCGTGCCTGCTAACAAAGGATACACAGCTGTCTACATATTGAGGCACTGTATTACGGCCAATATTTTCAGCAAGAGGAAATATACCTGGCGGGCTATGCCAGTTGAATAACAGCCTTATGTATTATTGCTACGCAATTTAGGAGCTCGTTTGTTGAACGACAGAGCTAATTAAGTACCTGACGCGCTGAGTCAATGGTACGGAAGCTACATTACATATTGTAACATTAGGACAGATGATGTTTGATGTATGATGCAAGCCTTTGATTACCAGACATTTAACAGTCATTTATTATCTATGTGAAGTCCTTGATCTCGTCGATTTGACTGTCCTGTTGATGCTACAGTCAGTTTTCGTAAATACATGTTTGAAACGTGCCAGCAGTCTTCGATTCATCATTGACTACTGCATGTGAGTGTATGGGTGCATTACTGACTTTACTAAGAGCCTCAAGCATTCGTGTTTTCGTCTACACCCACACTCAGCACATCATAATACCAATATCACAGATCTACAACATGTACGCTGTTTACTGTGAGTGATCATAGTACCCCTGGCAGTGCCTCACTCTGGTGGCCGTTACATTCCTGGCCGTTACATTTCTGGTGACCTACATCGACACCGCAACATTACACAGTCCAGGTGATAAACGACACGTTCACTCTGCCAGCTTTCACATCACTCGTAAACAGTACGTTACATTTATGGTGGCCGCTACAAAACAGACGGTTACAGTCAGGTACCCATTTACAGTTGGGAAGATTAGGGTGTGTTGATAATGTGAATCGAACCCGGCATCCTTATCGTGAGAGAACAGCGCTGTAAGCACTGTGTCAAGCCGACCCGTCATCAGTATCATTCCTGGAAAAACATCCTCAAGCTTTCTTTGGAAATATTCAAGTAGGCGTCTCTCAGAGTGTACCAAGAACAAAACATAGAAAATGTTTTAGATCATTAGTGTAAATCATTTTTTCTGCAGAACTATACCTGTGACTTGAGGCAACTAATCCAAGTCTGAACCACTCTGATTCTTTTAAGACGGCGATTTCGCGACAGGCATTGACGTACTGAAGTGTGGAAATAAGGGATGCGAGGGAGGAGGAATGTTTGTTGGGGATACTCGAATATGTTTAGAAATTAAAGTTTTTAAGTCTCTTTTTAAGAAATGTCACTATTATTGTATTTTTTAATTAAATTGGACAGACAAATAAAAATGAATCGTAAATATAGATCCACATATAATTTTTGAAGTTAGGATAGAGGACACACCGTTGACGAATCGTTGTGCTTGCCACTAAAAAAATAAAGTTTTAAAGTGTAGAAAAAAAAGGAAACATTCTTGTACAAGTTAGAAAGTAGAGGGAAATAAGAATTTAGTCTCCGTATTAGACTTAGAGTGAAGAAAGTAAGAAGAAAAAGATCTTCAGACTGCACAATATATTGTTTTAAGCTTGTTAATGACCAAGAAGCAAATTCAGCGCCAAACAGCGTTTAATTATTAATCTCAGTCAGTGGCTGTCATTATACACAGAAATGTCCACGTTGCATTTCAAGGTACTCGAGGCAAACGTTTAAAACAGTCTTCTAAAAAATTATGTCACAAATGATTATAATTACACCTGCATTTGTTTTTCAATCGAATTTTCTAATGTGACACATCTTATCAAAACATTCGTTATCAATCAAATAGTCACAGTGGCTCCATACTTTTATAATGAGCAAAATAGTGGTCCTTTCAGTGTATATATATATATATTGGGTTATTCAATTGTGTTGTGCATTTTATGTATTCGACACATCACTTTAAATTTCAGACTGTTTTATTTAATTACAACAATGTTCAACTTTGATCCTTTTTTTAAAAATAAACAATAAACCTCTAAAAGCATTCATTCAAACAGACAAATATCGAAACAAAGTTTCACTGTAGAATCACAGAAAATATAATATCAAATTCCGGATCACTCCAAATACAACATAAAGTATAAATATTTTCATAAATATATTCCTAATGTAGAATAAATCATCTAATGTAGAATCACAGAAAGTACAACGAAGGCCACATAAAAATAGAATGGGGAATACTAACAAATATAGATTTGTTTATTAACGTGCTTAAGCACGTAACTTAACGTTTATTACGCATTCATTCTTTGACAACAATATCTTGTTATACATGACAACGTCTCTTTCAGCGCACTAGAGAAATCTTTGTTCATATAAGCATAAATCAGAAAATTTATGATTGAATTAACTAGTACCAGAAAGAACAATCCCATGTAAATGTTTTCTGGGATGTTGTAAAAAGTACCTAATCCGATGGACAGGCAAGGGGTAAAAGTACATGCTGAGAACACGCCAAACATGAGAGCAAAGAACTTGACACTTCTCATCACCGCCATACGATTGTTTCTCAGTAGAATGTCACCGGAAGAAACAGTAGTCTGAAGTCTTCGGGCATTGGCTGCTTTGTTGTGTTGGAAAGCCACGCAGGCAATCTTAAAATAACAAATAAACACTAATATATTAGCCACAAGGAGCTCAGCAGCTCCCACCCAGTAATACACGACAGGTTGATGCAATAAAATGCACCTCTCGTGATACTTATCATCCATGTAAACCAGTGGAGGGATGATCATGTTGATAAGTCCAAAAATCCACACTAAGAGCAGAATCATGAAAACTCGCCTCTTTGTTGCTTTCTTTACGTAGTAAAACGGATGAGCTATAAGAATATAACGATCCAGTGCGATCAAACCCATGAGCATCGCCGACAGATTAACTGTACCAGAAGATACACCAAGAACAAAGCAGTTCGCAAGATTTGACCAGGCAGGAAAAACTAGCGGTACGGCTGATATTTGATTACAAAGAAAGACCACAGCTAATATCAGATCATTGATGGCCAAAGATGCAACAAAGATATTTGTGTTTGTGTGCAACTTTTCCGTACGCCATATTATGAAAATCACAACCAAACATTCGCAAACTATGACAAAACTTATGAACACTGTAATATAAACAACGTACATATCGAAATTATTTTGAATGGTACAGATGTCGGTATCATTGGCCGCCATGTATTCTGTTTGTATATCTGTTTGTCTACTTCACGAGAACTTCGCTACAAGTCAGTACGTATATTTCATAATAGAAGTACTTTGCATACAAGCACAGAAACTGAAATGCGTCTTTTACACACGAAATAAAGTATTCTTCCTCAATAAGTCTTGCTTAGGCCGTGAAGGTATATTAGTTATCCTTTCAAGTATCCACATTTATGGTCATGCAGTCCTAAATGGAAATAAAAAACTTGGATTAGGAATAAATTATTGTCGCACGAGTTCGTTACAACTATAGAAAGCCTTATCGTCTAGAATCCTCACTAGTATTGAATGTCAAGTACTCAAGAAAAGAATTTGAAAGTATATGTTTAAACTGTTGTGTTTTAATATCAAACAGTATATTACTATTGTAATTATGCCACACTTAAGCAGCAGATGGTAACGACCTCGAATAGTTTACAGTTTACTTCAAAAGTTGGATCCAATGATTGACGTCACTAGATAAAAATAAGTGAAATGTGTCCTCATAGCTGAACTCCATAACAAAACGTATAGCCGACGGTTATCGTGTTATAATATTCTACGTCAGAAATCAAGATTATCAGTTCCAACATTTCCTACAGACTTTCTAGTTAGTTACGGAGAACACTGAGCGCTGATTTAGTCAACACTGATGTGACAGTTGTTTCCGAGTTGTAGCATCTAAAATACATTTTTAAATAAGACAAAAACAGAACATTCTCGTTGTGAATAATGGCAGGGTTACTTAAAAAAAAAAAAGTAGGTAAATAAAATCAAGACCACATGAAATGCGTTTTATATCAGCAAAAATAAATAAAGTAGCTATAATGAAAGATAAGAATAAAATGGCATAGAAACAAGGTGAGTTTACACAGCACAATAACTCGATTGTTACGCAAATAATGAAACAGTCCTGAATCTATCACGTTACCAGCACGTTGTTTATTTTACTAAAAACCGTCTTCCCAACTTCCATGAGTTAAGTGGGTCACGACGCCATAAAAATAGTTTAAAAAACTACAAAATAATGTTATATAAGAATTTAAAAGAAAGGAAAACGACTGTGGCTGAATTTTAAAATAAAGGTAGAATATGTGATGAATGGAATTCACCGCTATACATCGGATTCGTAGACTATGAAAAGGTATTTGACAGTGCAGACAATCACTTTGGAAATTGATGAGTCATTATGGAGTTCCCATGAAGATCATTAACTTAATAAGGAAGACCTATGAAGACATGACATGCAGAGTTCTTCTTGAAGGACAACTTACAGAACCGTTTAGAATTAGAACGGGAGTGAGACAGGAATGCTTCTTCTCTCCATTTCTTTTCTTACTAGCAATAGATGGGTTATGAAAACATCGACATCACACAACAGAAATGGAATCCAGTGGAATCTGACTAAACAGCGTGATGATCTGGATTTTGCAGATGACTTGGCTCTTCTGTCCCATAACTAGAACCAGATGCAAGAGAAAATAAAAATTCCCTATGAGAGGTCACAACAAGTGGGCCTGAAAATACACAGGGAAAAGACAACGTTTATGAGAATAAATGCCAGAAATGATAACAAGGTTGAACTTGAAGAAACACCACTAAAGGATGTAGAATCGTACACATATCTTGGCAGTAATATAGACAAAGTTGGAGGGACAGACAATGATATCAAAATAAGAATACAAAAAGCAATAGGAGCTTTCATTGCATTGGGAAACATCCGGAGAACAAGAGACAACTAGTACAAAACGAAAAAAGAATCTTCAACTCAAATGTGAAGTCAGTCCTATTGTATGGTTCTGAGACATGGAGAACAACAAAAACAACAACCAAAAAGCTACAGACTTTTATAAACGGGTGCTTGCGTAGAATAGAAGGACTGAAATGGTATGACAACGTCACAAATGTGTAATTGATGACAAGAACTAGACAAAGTGCCAGTGGAACAAGAGTTGAGAAGAAGACGCTGGCGATGGATAGGACACACATTGAGGAAACCTGTTGATAGCATTACAAGGCAGTCCTTGATCTGGAATCCACAGGGAAAGAGAAGCAGTGGTAGACCAAAAACACATGGAGAAGAGAACTGGAAACAGAGGTGAAAATGATGAGGAAAATATAGAAAGAACTTGAGTGGATGGCACAGGACAGGAAGACTTGGCATGTGTTTGTTGATGGCCTATGCTCCTCGGGGAGCTAAAGGGTAGTTATTGATATGATGATTACTGAATAGAATATGCTCTCTCTCTCTCTCTCTATCTGTATATATATATATATGTGTGTATCTACGTGGGTGTATATATATATATATATATATATATATATATATATATATATATATATATATATATATATATATATATATATATATATATATATATATATATATATATATATATATATATATATATATATATATAAATATATATATATATATATATATATATATATATACAGATAGAGAGAGAGAGAGAGAGCATATTCTATTCAGTAATCATCATATCAATAACTACCCTTATATATAACTACCCTTATATATATATATATATATATATATATATATATATATATATATATATATATATATATAATATATATATATATATATATATATATATATATATATATATATATATATACGCTTCGTGTCTGACGTCTAACCAGAAATAAGTTATCAATAACTACCCTTATATATAACTACCCTTATATATATATATATATATATATATATATATATATATATATATATATATATATATATATATATATATATATATATATATATATATATATATATATATATATATATATATATATATATATATATATATATATATATATATATATATATATACGCTTCGTGTCTGACGTCTAACCAGAAATAAGTTATCAAAACTGACACTTGGTTTGCAGAATTCGCAATAGGACATTCTTCGTTCCTCAGTAAAAAGGGAATATTTCTCACCCACAAAAAAAAAAAAACCGTGGACGCAGCATTTTTCGTCACGTGCGCACACGTTCAATACATATTTAAATCAAGTTCAAATCACTCGAAAGCTTACTACTTAAGTCAATCTAAAGCTCACATTTGATTGCTCATTCAAATATCAAGTTCAGCTTCATCGAAAGCTTACTACAGGAGTCAAGCTAAAACTCACAGTAGATTACTCATATCAAGTTCAGCTCCATCGGAAGCGTACTATCTGAAGTCAAGCGAAAGTGCCCAAAAGTTGAACCTCATAATTAAACCAAGTGCAACACACTCTTAAGCGCATTCTATGAAGCAGACTCCAAACTATATTTTATGAATCACGATTACATACTCAAGATAACGATTCTACATATCAAGAACATGTCGTGAAGAGATCTAGTCTGGCCAGTACCCTCCGGAGATTAGACAACAGACAATTTCATGCGACAACTATTAACTGTTGATCAACGCTACACAGATATACTCGTCAACGTTCTCATACGACAACAGTTTTCATCAGAACATCCTCGACTTAGAGATATCACACTCGACTTAACACATAACAACTTAGGACATTCTATGCATACATGTGAATCACCCTATCCCAGGGAAGCATTTAGAGACACATGGACTGTGTAGATTACTCACCATGTTGGTAACACGTATCATATCACATCATCATCATTTCGCTTTACACAAGCTCATTCTTCATTAACTACTACATAATTAACTACAATATTAATATCTCATCTGTGTGTTTTGTGTGAATTGTCTTTTAAAATCATCACGTTCTAACCATTACTAACCCTATATATGTAGATATTTACTTAATAAAAACAATAATCGTTTGATCATTATCTAGTTTGTTAATGTATCACTCGTGCTGTCGGTGTTAAATATTTACAGATAGGAAAATGTCTTCACTCAGGTGAGGTTGTGGGGGGGGGGGGGGAAAGGGGGCTCTTTTTCTGTTACGGGATCTAAGGAAAGAAGCTAAGGTCGTGGGGAAACAGACTTCTTTCCATAATTAACTAGAAAACACTGTCTAGAAGGATTCAAATAGGGTGACATGTTAACTAATATGGAAGTGATTATACCAACGAGGCAATTGCCAGTGAAATAAGTGATGAGAAGAAGACGATAGGTATGGATGGCTCACTAAGAAAATCTGTTGAAAGTTAGTATAAGCAATGCTATTAGAATATAACGATCTAGTGCGATCAAACCCATGATCATCACCGACAGATTAGTTGTGGCAGAAGAAGCACAAAGAACAAAGCAGTTCACGAGATTTGACTGGGTAGACCAACTTAGTGGTACGGCTGATATTTGATTACAAGAAAACGCCACAGCTAATATCAGACCATTAACGGCCAACGATGCAACAATCATATTTGTGATGGTGTGCATCTTTTCCGTACGCCATATTATGAAAATTACAACCAAACATTCACAAACCATGATAAAACTTATTAACACTTGTCACGAAGTGGCTTTAAGTTAGATTATGTCTGAGTACAGAGACCAGACACTAGTAATGAGAAAGTCTGAGAAGATAGATTTAGATGAGAATACAGTGAATGTGGAAAAGATGAGACTTACAGCTTCGATGGTGAGAACC
Organism: Oreohelix idahoensis; assembly: GCA_024509875.1. Taxonomy (NCBI): domain Eukaryota; kingdom Metazoa; phylum Mollusca; class Gastropoda; order Stylommatophora; family Oreohelicidae; genus Oreohelix; species Oreohelix idahoensis. Next base: position 63,509 of record JAMPIV010014801.1, read on the forward strand.
GAGATTGACTCTCCCTCGCCACTTGTGACTTATGTAATAGCTACTGTCTCACCACCTCCGACTACCAGAAAGGAGATAAGTGTTCACTAAATTCCACAGACATGACTATACAGACAAAGCATATAAGTACAGTTGTGACCGTTTGGCATACACTAGCATTTATACGAGATATAACACTACATAGAATAAGAATAACAGACGTTAAGCAGATAAGGCGTTTTTGCACAAAACGCAGTACAAATTTAAGTTAAGATAGCAGTCACGACGAAGAGAGGCAATGATAGTGCAGTCCCAGAAAATAATATTGAACGCGTGTTTTGAGTGGAACATTTTGTGAAGTGAGAGTTGCTATTTTGGTTTTTTTCCATTTTTGATGGAAAAGAGAGATGTCACAAAAGTCGAAAAAAGAGAGACGTGGGTAGAAAACTGTAACGTGTGGAAAAAAGACGGACTCGGGTGAAAAATGGCGGGAAAAGGAATGAGCTGCATATAAAAGGAGAGATGTGGGCGATAGGGCATAGTTTATAGTTTTTAGATTTAGAAGAAGGATTTTACAGATAGACCATATTAGATAGATATAAATTTTTGTTAGGCAGTTTTATAGTGTTTAGGTGAACTTCGTCTTTGAGATTATCAAGACAAGTTTTTATGTTGACAAGTTTTTATATTATTCTGTTATATATATTTTTCCTTGTGGATATATATTTTCCTTGTGGATATACTCACTATTTTGTTGAGCGTTGAAAACGAACAAATCATTGTGAAATTTCCAGTGCTTGTCTAATGACGTCAAATAAACTCTGATTGAATTTTCTACATTGCTGTGTTTTATTTGGAACGTTACAGTTGGAACTTTTGAAAACCATTATACGATATTGCTTATCGCTAAACCTAAAAGGGTAAGAACGAACGTGGGAAGAAAAATAAACTTCAGTCAAGAATCTCCATTTCAGGCGGAAGGCCTGTAACCACTTGAACAGAAACATATAAATGATTAGCTCTCGTCAATATAACTACCTGCGCAAGTACCTGACGAGGGCACACAGTATAGTTAAAGATAAACTGATCCAGAGTACAATTTTTATAGTTTATTAAACAACAAAATCAATAACATAGCAAAATAAATAACGTGCGAGGTCGCACAAACCTGGGAAAGAAGAAAACAAATTAAGTGAAAAAAGACACAATATGAAATTACTTAACACGCTCTCGGTCACCCCTTCCCAACCCAATCTAAGACTAAAGAATTATACTTGGTGGGGAGTCTCAACTTAAAAGCCGACTCTCCTAACTATTCTATTATTATTAAATCTAAGACACTGTCCCGCTGTAGACGTATAACTAAATGTCTACACAGTCTTAAATGCACTCTAGAATGTCCTACCTACACAGCTAACAACAGTACCACAAGCACTGATCCACTAACGGACTTTCAGGCTCTTACTCAGAAGCTGTCCTCTAATCTTTCTATCTGACTCTCGAACTTCTCTCGCTCCTCTGCTTCGGTTCAGTGTCTCTCTGACATTACCGTCTTCTGCTGAGTGGCGTCTCCGTCACGCCCCTCCTCCCGTTTGCCTTCGAAAAGTAATGTTTTCCCTCTCTCTTTTCCAGACTACTTATGCTGAGGCCTTGGTATTAATAACGATGTACTTGACTCGGAATGTAGATGCTTCACTGCTGATGACAATTCTTTCCACTGCCCAGTTAACCCTCTTTGGGTTTAGAGCGTACTGCTTTATTGTGGCAGTATTCTAAACACCAGGCAACGTAACCTGTTTGGTGTTTCTTAACGAGCTAAGAGCTCCTGAATTTGGGTACCGGTTCCCGCTGAGGTATGGGTCCTCACTGCAAAAGACCGTCTCCTTTCTTTCACTGGTGCAGACGTACTGGGCGCCGGCACTAACGCGTCCCCAGTTCTCTTCACCTATGGCGACGTCTCGAGCCTTCTACTCATGAGAAGGCAAAATACCGTGGTAGGTTTTAGGGCAGTCTTCAGCCTCCACTGTGTGCCATGAAAATGCCAACACCGATTTTCTCTAGCTGAGCAGACGATGCGGCGTTATTCACGGTAGAAAATTTCTTGGGACTCCCGCGCTAAAGACTTAGACGCTGTTATTTATAACAGAAATAGCTGATGCAATAACCGACGCGGTGAGTCATCGCGTCGCGTCTATCTATCTGAAACCGCTTTCGTCCGACCATATGACCTATTATATTTCTGCACATCAATTAAATCTGAACTCGTCCAATGATATCATAATCAAACCGGTGACTCAGTGTTTACCAAGCCAATTGCGAATTTATTTTCGGCTCACGCACAGAAATACTTCGTAACATTAAGTAATCTTCTGACCTGCTGTCCACCGGAATAATATCATTGGTTCTGCGTACCTATGTCGTGTTTTCCCCCATCCCTGCCATTAAAAAGAGGTAGGTGAAAGTGGTCCAATTTTATTCCAACATCCAAGAAAAAATTAACCCAGAATTAATAAATATGAACGCGAACTCCTAATAATAATTTAAAGAACCCAACAAATTTTGAAGGAAAAGAAGGATGGGGCGAGTTGAAAATAAAAAATACAGTAACTCCTCACAACACTGTAATATAAACAATGTAAATGTCAAAACGACTTCGAACGGAATAGACGTTTGTATTATTGGCCGACATTGTATTGTGTCTGTGTCTTTGTTATATTTTTTTGTTGTTACCTACTTCACGATAGCTTTGCTACCAGTCGGTGTGTAAAGGTCACACATGTAGGTACATCATGATAGATGTACCTAGATTACAAGCACGAAAATATATATTAAAAGTAAAACGGTATTGAATCAGTTTTACAAATTACACAGGTAATGAAATGTATCTTTTACACACGAAATGAAGTATTCTGTCTGAATAAATTTGGCAAGGACAGTGATTATATATTATTTATCATTTTCAAGTTTCTACGTCTATGGTCACGCGTTGTTCTAAAAGGAATTCAAAAACTTGGATTTGGAATAAATTATTCCCGTGTCAAATTTTTACAGCAATAGAAAACCTTACAGTATAAGATTTTCACAAGTACTATGCGTCAAGTGTAGAATAATACACATTGATTGTGTGTGTTTAAACTGTTTTGTTTTAATATCAAACAATATATTTTTATTGTAATTATGCCCCACCTGAAGCAACAGATGGTAGCGACTAAGTGAAAATTCTGATATAATGATTGTAGTCACTAAATAAAAGTTTGTGAAATGTGTCCTGATAGCTGAACTTCATAACAAACATTATAACTGACAGTTATCGTGTTAAAATAGTCCTTGTCAGAAACTCAGGATTATCAGCTTCAACACTTTCTACACACTTTCTAGTTAATTACGGAGAACACAGAGCGCTGATTTAGTCAACACTGCTGTGACAGTTGTTGCCGAGATGTAGCATATAAAATACATTTTAAATAAGATAGAACAAGAATTTGTCGTCGCGACTAATGGCCGTGTTACTTGAAAAAAAAAAAAGTCGGTAAATAAATACCAGATTCTAATGCACGTGATATCAGCCAAAAAAAAAAAAAAAAAAAAAGTTAGAAATAATTAAAGACAAATAGGAGAAAGTTTTGAAAAATGTTGAGTTTACACAGTACAATAATTCGAAAGTTATGTAAATAATGAGCGGTTATGAAGACGTAACATTACCAGCCCGTGAAGTGTTTTACTAAAAACTGTCGTCCCAAACTAAGTGGGTCACAATGACATTCATAAAAGCTTACTAAAGTAGAACCTGACGTCATATAAGGTTTTAAAAGAAAAGAAAACGACCGAAGTAGAATTTTAAAAATAAAAGTAGGGTATATGACAAACTTTGACAAGGGCTTTTGACAGCATACACAGGTGTCGTGGGCTAAGCTGACATTTTGATTTTGTAATTTCTTTATTAATTTACTGGACCACCAGATTCGCGCTTTTCAGTTACCACGGATGAAAATCTTAGGAAATAAAATTATTTCTCACGACCTGTTGATACTAACTGACCTCGTTCAGCATTCACCGTACAACCGCCAGAATTTTAAGTCAGGTCATCGTGACCGAAGAGGGGATTCATTGTACTCGACCCCCTCGCCTCTTATCCGTTCGCGGTCTGTTCATGACCTCAGTGGTCAAATGCTGATATAAAAATATTAGCCGCTCAAAGACAGCTCACTCTCTTGGCGCCAGAACCAGATGGGAAGGAACTGAGGGCGAAAGTACTAATTCTCGGCATATCTGATACATTGTCCTGCGCAGGGTAAGAAAATATCTTAAACAACATAACTTAGAAAACTAGATGAGCTTAAATAACTAAGAGAATAAGCTTGATAACAGGTCTTAACTATTGGGAAATGAATAACAATTTAAAGCTATATAACGATTGATTTAATCTAATGATTTCATGTTTTTCATACATATGATATCAGTTTCATTATTTCATGTTTTTCATATAAGTTTATAGTATGATCTTCATGCTCCTTTATAAAATAAGACAATGTATGATTGGCTGATTATCTACAATAAAGGAAAGAGTGAAGGAAGGAAAGCACATGTAACATAATATCAACCCTCGCGTCAGTCTCGGCTGAGTTTGAATGGTGTTTGTACAAACGACACAACAAGGTAAACAATGGAAGGACATACCAACAAGCGACTGAACGATTTGTGAGACATAAATGGACTCTGTCTTCCATGATTACGAGACAGGGAAAGTTTTAAGAAAAAAGAAGACATGTGTATATGAGGTTTGCTAAGTTCATGCAAATACTTAACTTATCCGTAATTACGAGAGAAGTAACGACGGCGTTATTCTTTTCAGTCCTGACGAAGCGTGAACTAGCAGTTGGTTGAAGACACTATCGTGCAGATGTCTGGAAGAGTGCTAGCCCGTCAGCCCAGTCTTGGTAGCTAGAGGAAGTTAGAAGCATTCTTCCCCACAAAAGGCTTCGCTACACTACATTACTCTACTCTAGCCTGCCAGCTCACATCATTCTGAACAGCCTATCGGAGGAGACTAGAGATAAGTGATATCAAAACGCCACTGAAAATCAAGCTCTACTGATTAGCCAATGATTAAAACTTTTATTTCTGAAACTTTATCCTAATAACGGACAGAGACAGGAATATTTTGTTTTTCCTTCAAGTGAACCAGTACTTGAAATATATTTCTTAGTGACGATTAACAATGTTCTTTTCTTACATTCTATTTTGATAAATGTTAAATTTTACTGTATTAAATTTTGAGATCTATTTTACCATTTACTGTAAACGTTGGAGTTGCATTAGTGAATTATAGTTGTAGTCAAGAATAGTAAATTACTAACATCCACTTCATCTTTCTGTCTATCAACTAATTAAAATCTCCTGTAGTTCCTTGCAATCTATATCGACAGTGAGTGAGTGAGTGAGTGTAAAAAAGCAAGTGTCGCCAGAAGAAATAACCAGAGTACAGCCTTAACAGTGGGTATCACATGGGCCTATCTGTTACTTTTCTGTAACCTTCTTTAACACTTCTCTTCAACACAATAGTCTCCTCCTGTCTTCTGCCAGTCTATCTGGAGCGAAACTCTGAGCCTGTCCGCCTCATATAGACTGAAATTTGAAGTGATATAGAACTGAACATCTTCAGTCTTTCCAAATCACCACTTTCTCTACTTTCATGCGACAACAGGGATAGCTTATGGGATCCCGAACTGTACTGTTTCCATCATAAAAAAGTCTCTATGCTAACTTTACATGCAGTGTTGGGATAAGCAACCTTACTTTTGAAGCCAAAACAGGCATACAACAGGGATGCCCCATGTCAACCATTCTATTTTTAACTGTCATAAACATAGGATACTCTTAGGCGAATAATATGGACAGCACTTACCACACATGAGGATGTCACACTACTCTCACATTCATATCAGTACATCCAAGAAAACATAGACAGACTCAATAAATATAGCCAGCAAGTGGGACTGAACATCAACCTGAAGGACAAAAAAAAAACAGGTCATGACAAATAATGTAATATATATTGAGGCCATTAAAATAAGGAACCAAAAGCTGGAACAAACAGATACGAGGGAAGGTCAAAAAGTAATGCCTCCTATTTTTTATGTATGTAAATACTGCATCGGTGTGCAATTTGTAAATTTAGCAGGATTTATCAAACACTCTTCTGCACTGTATAGCATTACCAACCTGTTTCAGTAACAGGTGGCACCACTGTAACAGTTTCAAAATGGCTGCTAAAGACATACGGTTAAAACACCGTTATGTCATAAAATTCCTCAATGCTGAAGGTGAGACCCCAATTCGAATCCCCGAACGTTTGAAGAATGTTTATGGAGATTCAACAGTGGATGTTAGCACTGTCCGACGTTGGGTACATCGTTGTGAAGAAGCTGAAGTAGGTCAATCCTCAATGGCTGACGCAAAGCGGACTGCCGTCCGTCTACCGCATTGACTCCACACAACATTCATCGAGTTGATGGCATCATTCGTGGTGACCGTCGGGTAACACTGGATGAACTTTCTTCCATGTTGTCCATTAGTAAAGGCAGTGTCCAGAACATCATTAAAGACCTGGGTTATCCAAAAGTTTGTGCACGGTGGGTACCCAGAATGTTGACAGACAGACATAAAGAAACAAGGAAAACCATAGCCATCAACCTCCTGCACCGTTACGAAACTGAAGGAGAAGAGTTTTTATCGAATATTGTGACAGGTGATGAGACTGTGGTACATTTTTTTTTAAATCAGAATGCAAGAGGCAGTCAATGGAATGGCATCACACAACATCGCCGACAAGAAAGAAGTTCAAAAGTTCACCATCTGTAGGGAAAGTATTGGCCTCCGTGTTTTGGGATGAGAAGAGTTTGATTCTTCTCGACTTCTTGGAACAGGGAAACACGGTGAATGCAGACCGTTACATTGAAACTTTGAGTGAATGCAGACCGTTACATTGAAACTTTGAAGAAGCTTAGAGGTCGTCTTCGGCTACTTTACCCATTAAAAGATCAGAGAACTGCACTACTGTTGCACGATAATGCCACGCCACACACCGCTAAACGCACCATTGATGCGATTGCAGAATTTGGCTGGACATTATTACCACGTCCCCCTTACAGTCCCGATCTTGCACCTTCTGACTTCCATCTGTTTGGACCACTGAAAGAAGATCTTTGCGGACATCACTTTGAGGACACCGAGACCTTTAAACGCGCTGTACGCCAGTGGTTTAGGAAAAAGGACACATATTTTTACCGTATGGGGATACATGCCCTTGTGAGAAAAGGGACAAAAACTGTAAGAAATAACGGAGACTATATAGAGAAATAAATTTTTGAAGTTCAGACTTGGGGCTACATTTCAATGTGAATTTTATCTGTTTTTGTTTTTTGTTTTTTTGCCTATTGAATGAAATTAAAAATTACGAGGCATTACTTTTTGACCGTCCCTCGTACATTTGCATATCTAGGAAGCATGGTAACACCAGACGGCTGAACAATCAAAGACATTAGTAACAGAATGAATAAACCCAGAACAGCCTTCGCCAACCTAAACAACATTTGGAAATCTTCTCAGTACAGCACAAACGCCAAATTAAGATTATACGAGAGGTTGACCATGTCCTCAGAAGAGACCCTGACACCATCACGAGAACTACTTTGCTACTAACTCCAGAAGGACGGGGAAAGAGAGGCAGAACAAAGACAACCTGACGGAGAAATGTGGAGGCCGAGATGCAAGGCATGAATCAGAGTTGGGGCACTGCACGAAGGTTGGCCACAGACCGAGCAAAATGAAGACATGTTGTTGCTGTCCTACAGGATGCCACTACAACTCACGATTATGACTGCACAAGGGGGGAAAGAACTGCAACACAAAAGATAGTCTCAAAATAGCCATGGTTCGACGAAGGCCATCTCTATATAATAAAATTGCTAGTGAATAAATTGTAGGATCATGCGTTTTCCACACTCTCGATTATAGATTCTTATGATGCAAGAGTAGCGGACTGGTATTACGTGAGATACACACGAGAGGCACAGAGCATACAGATCCCAATGGTTTCGGCAATCGTTAGAGGCACGCACTTCTTACTCATGTTATAGGTTGGGGTGCGGGAGTCCAGAGTTGTCGGATAAAGGGTCGAGGGCAGGTGAGTCTGGAACATCGGGTTGATTGGGCGAATTAAAACACTGACGAGGCATGGGGAGAAAGGATAATGGAGGAACTTGGTCCTTTCAAAGTCGCAAATGGCGTGACAAACATACACAAAAACTGTAAAAACGACAGAACATAGTATGTCAAGCGTATGTGTGATTTCAAAATTACTGTTACGACACTCGTGCTAACTCCCCGGTCGGACAAAAATGGTAAAGCTGTGCAAACGTATCCAAAACCAAAGAGGTATTCGTTAAGCACTGTGCCACCACTTGACTGTTTTGGTGACAACAAACTGTCGAGTACGGATCTCAACGTGTCCCTTTTGAACACAGAAGCATTAAAGCGCAAAGTGCATGTGGATCACACAGGGGGGACCACGTGAATGGACCTAGCAAATGTTTTGGGTTTTCCGTCCAGTGTGCAATGGAAGTTGCAGACGTTTTAGGTGGTATGATGATTCCCTTTTTTTTAAAGGGGGTGGTGTAAGGACCAGATGTAGGTAAAAGTGCAAGCTATGGGGAAGGAGGCAAGTATTGGTTACGAGGGCATGCAGTGCCGAGGGTTGGGATACTTGTACAGAGAGTGGGTACGGTTCATTGGAATTGGTACGAAACACTCGTGGACCTACAAACAAACATAAAAACAAAATCAAAACACATTAAGCTGTTACTTCGGTACATATTAAAAAGTACGTTTAATAATTAAAATCAAATTACCGTGTGAACAAATTATAAATACGGTAAAGGTGGGGCACGGATATATCCAATCGTAGATGTTAAAGATGCTATATGAATTTAGGCGACATCAATTTACAGAAGTGGTGCAGATAATAGCCGATTGCGTTTAGTGACCACGTCATTCAAAAGTAGATATTGTACTTTGTCGGGTTGTGCAGTTGAGGTCGCGTGGTACATGGTTGTGGTGACATTTTCAGCACTTGTTATAGTGTGCATAATGTGTTATATAATTTAAAATATCTTAATGATTAGTTGGTTGTATGGGAGATATTGTTATAAGTGAGTAATAATCGACATTCTTGTAGCTGTGGGGGGGTGGATTGGTCGATTAACCGCCATACGAGGTATTTTAATTGAGGGGTGGTAATTGTTAAAGTAAATATTTAGATTAACCAACGAAATTAATATATTTGTGATTGAACATAAGGCACCCAGAAATTTATTTATTAGCAGCGTGGCTATGAGTAATGATGAGACAACAAATATGCGAAATCGATAGCAAAAGACTTTTAGATGGAGTAGAGGTGTAGCGGTCCAGAAAAGGAGAGAAGGGGAGAGAATAGGAGAAAGTGCAGAGGAGCGAATGCGCTCGTACACATTGTATAGAATACCACACATGCGAATTAATGCGTAGATAATATGACATATTTATAACAGAAGCCAAGAACGTGTGTTGGAAAGCGGTAGTGCATAAGGTCGACTTGAACGATTTAAATTTGTCTTTTTTGTGGTTCGTGCGAGGAACGTGTTAAAAAGTGCACTTCCAAAACTGGGAAGACACCAGAAGACAGTGTAGGATGCGACGACATCACAGGGGAGTACAACTTGGCTAGAGACTTGGGAATAGGGTAGATCAAAATTAGAGGTGATGGCATTTGAGAGGAGATCAGGCAAGAGATCCAGAGGGAGTACACAGGGTCGAGACCTTTAGAGGCGGGAGGCCGGTTCCCCCACGTTTTCGTTAGGAGGAGTCGGACCTACCCCCCGGAATGTGAACCAGCGTACATCTCAGAGATTAATGAGGAATAGTTTGTGGGCTGTTATGTTGAGATGGGACTGGTAATGCTATTGAACTTATGAATAATTTAGTAAATCAGCCTGAACAAAATCAGAATCTATTGAGCATAAGGAAATACTGTTAAGAATTTAATAGGAGCAGGGATGCCTAAAGGTGCATTTTCGGGGTAGAGGGCGTACTGTATTTAGCTGGAACTTGATGTGGTCTGTCTGATTCAAGTTTAAATATGTCTGAGAGATGCACATTCTGTCTGGCTTTTATAGAAAATGTGACTAGTATTTGAGTATACAGGTACGAAAGTGGATGCTTGACACTATTTTTTGTGATGCACTGAGCTGGGATAGACTAACGGTGGACATTGCGAAGTCTCAGTTGCTTAGAGATAGATTTCTTTAGACTATGGGAGTACGTGGGGATGCTGTCAGCTGATTCTAAGACTTTCGTTAGCCTATTGTAGCCATGGACGTTAGATATTTCTCGGATAGATGCGTAACTAGAATAAAGGAGGAGAAATATTCCGGTCTTATACTTATGACAGATGTTTTCTGGCCATTACTTTAGCCCTCAACGAGAACGGCCCCCACCATCGATTTTAGGATCAAAGGTGTCTTAGAGCATCATTCATCAGACATATACTTTGGTGTAGTTAGGGGAAGGTGGGGTCAGTATATTTGGGGATGTGTCAGAATCTTAATAGATCTCATAAGGGGGTGAGTAGGGGATGTTTTGTATTTAAGGGACGGAATGTTCCTTGGACATCTGTACCTAGTATCGGGGGGGGGGGGGGGGGGGGGGGGGGGGGGGGGGGGGGGGGGGGGGGGGGGGGGGGGGGGGGGGGGGGGGGGGGGGGGGGGGGGGTGGTGGGTTAGTACGGATGAGGGTTGAGAGGTAGGGAGGGGGGAGTGGGTGGTTTAGGGTTGTTTTGTTGAGTTGGTGGGGGGAAGGTGAGGAGGGAGGTGAGGGATGGGGTATCGGGTGAACCGTAAAGAGGGAGTGGCGTGAGGGGGTGGTAAGGATGGATGGTTCTTGTTAACAAGGGCGTGGGAGCTGGTTTAGTTGTGTGAGGGTGACGGGCAAGGACGGGAGAATGGTGGGTTAATTGTTAGGGGGAGAGAGGGGGGTAGGGCGGGTTGTATAGTGGGGGGTATCGTTTGCTATGTTGGGGGTTCCAGTATTTTAATAGGGAGGGGTTGGGGGGTGGGGGTGAGGGGGGAAGGGGAGGTCAGGTAATATTGAGAAATCCTGGTGAGGGGGGGGGGAAGTGGCGAGCGGAGTTCGTGCCAGGCGCTCTCTAAGATGGGGACGGAAAGTAATATGGGAAAATATTGACCTGCGGGGAGGCTATTTTAAAACGGGTTTTGGGTGTGCTGGGGAGGATTACCATAAGATCTTAAAGCGGGTATTCTGGCGAGAAGTTAGGACAGTGGTCTTTTCTTGGGCGGTTACTGTCACGAATGTAGTGGGCGGTTGCGGGGGTTACGGACAGGGGTTTATTTCAATGGGGGGTTGGCTTTCGCTGGCTAGGTCCGTGGGGGTAACGTGGTTTGTTAATGGGGGGTGGTTAGGGTGTGGGGGCGGGCACGGTGCGGTTTGATAGGTTTTATTTGGGGTTTAGAGGGGGTGTGAACTGCATTCTGGGGGGCAATGGTTTACGGGCAGGAGTATGGGAAGGGGGGTAGCACATTTTGATTTGGATGAGGGATGACATGTTATTAGGGGAAGTGAGGGGGATAGGTTGGTAATTTTTTTAAGGGGAAAATTAGTTGGATATGAGGCGGGGCAAAGGGGTTGTAACTTTAAGGGGATTGGGGTTTAAGACAAGGGGGGTAGGGTACTGTTAGTTTTTTTTTGCGGTGTAGGGGGTGAGGGGGGGACAGGCGGTAGGTATTTAAGGGGCAACCAACATACAGAGGATCCACACCCACCCCTATTCGCGCGGGGGGGGAGGCTGTGGGGGGGGCGGAGGGCAGGGGAGGAGGTTGGGGTTTTGGTGGTCGTCCGGGGGGCTGGGCTTGAGTGATCTGGGGGGGAGGGGGGGGTGCGGGGAATTCGGGAGGGGGGGGTGGGGGTGGGGGGGGGGGCGGGGGGGGGAGTGGGGGGGGGGAAGTGATGGGGGTTTTGGTTGGGGGGGACTTGGGGTGGGGTTGGGTTTGGGGGGGGGGTGGGGAGGGGGGGGGGGTTTTTTTTGGGTATGGCAGGGGGGGGGTTGGGGGGGGGGGTTGGATCTGGGATGTGGGGGGGGGGGGGGGGATGGGGGTATGAAGGGGGGGGGGGGGTTTGGAAGGGGGGGGGGGGGGGTTATTTAAGGGGTTATGGGGGGGGGATATATTGGGGGGGTAGGTGGGGGGGGGGGGGGGGGGGTTGTTTTGGGTGGGGTATTGGGGTGCTGTTTCAGGGGAGGGGGGGGGGGGGGAGGGGGGGGGGGGGGGGGGGGGGTTTGGTGGGGACTAGGGGGGGGGTGAGGGGGGGGACTAGGGGGTGGGGGGGGGACCAAAGGTGGTGGGTTTGGGGGGGGGAAACAATAAATGTTAGGGGGGATTCATTATTGGGGGGGGGGGGGGGGGGGGGTTTTGTTTAAGGGGGGGGGGGGTATTTTGTTGGGGGGGATGTTAAGGGGGGGGGAGTTGATTTGGGGTATTGGGGGTTTTATGGGAGAAGGGTGGGGGTGGGGGTGGGGGGGGGGCTGAGATAGGTTGGGGGGTTGGGTAGGGGGGACGTGGGGGGGTATAAGTTGGGGGTATTAATTACTACATAGTTGGAGGTGGGGGGGGGGTATTTAGGGTGGTTTTGGGTTAAATTATTTGGGGGGGGGGGGGGGGTAGTTGGCTATCTTTAAGGGTGTAGCTTGGGTTTTTGTGGTTTTTTGGGGGGGGGTGGTAGGGGGGGGTGAAGTATGAGGTTTTTGATGTTTAGTTAGGGGTTATTGTGATGGGGGTGGGGTGGTGTTTAGGGGGTGGTGTAGGTTGGGTTTTGAGGGGTTTGGTGGTGTGTAGAGGGGGGTTAGGGGATGAATGTTTGGAATCAGTTTGGGGGGTGGTGTGGGAATGTAGAGTATAGGGGGGGTTTTTTGTTTTGTTGGTGTAGTTTGGGTATGGTTTGGAGGGGATAAGATAGTGGGGTATTGAGGGGAAGTAGATTGGTTGGGTTTTGGGGGGGGTTATGTTGGTTGGGGAGGTAAGGGTGGGGAGGGTTGGGGGGGGGGGGTAGTTTTGGGTTTGGGGGGGGGGGGGGGAGTGGGATGGTGGAGGGGGTGCGGGGGGGGGGGGGGGTTAGTGGTGGATTGTTTAGGTGGGGGGGGGAGGGGGGGGGGGGGTTGTGGGTTTTTGGGGTGGGATTGGTGTTGGGGTATACTATTTGGGGGGTGGAGTTTGGGGGGAAGGGAGTTGGGGGGTTGGGGGGGGGGGGGGGGTGGGTGGGTGATGGGGTGGGGGGGGGTGGGGGGGGGGGGGGGGGGGGGGGGGGGGGGGGGGGGGGGGGGGGTGGGGGGGGGGGGTGTGTGTGTGGTTGTGGGTGGGGGGTTGGGTGGGGGGGGGGGGGGGGGGTATGGGGGGTTGGGGGGGGGTTGTGGGGGGGGGGTGGGGGTTGTTTGGGGGGGGGTTGGGGGGGGGGGAAGGGAGGGATGGGGGGGTGGGTATTTGGTGGTGGGGGTAGGGTTTTGGGGGGGGGTTTGGGGGGGGGGGTTGGGGGTAGGGTTGGGGTTGGGGGGGGGGGGGGGGTTATGGGGGGGGGGTATTGGGGTGATTGAAAGGGTGGTGGGGGGGGGTGGGGGGGGGGGTGGGTTGGTAGGTGTGGTTTGGGGGTTTGTGGGGGATTGTGTTGGTGGGTGGTGGGGGTGGGGTGGTTTGGGGGTTGGGGTTATTTGGTGGGGGTTGGGGGGGGATAGGGGGGGGGGGGGTGTAGGGGGGGGGGGGGGGTTTCATGGGTGGGGGGGTTGAATTTTGGGGGGTGTGGTGGGGGGTGGGGTGTTGGGGGGAGGAATGGGAGGGGGTGGGGGGGGGTGGGGGGGGGGTGACTTTTGGGGGGGTGTGGGGGGGGGGGGTGGGGTGGGGGGGTGGGGGGGGGGGGTGGAAGTGTGGGGGGAGATGGGGGGGGGGGGGGGAAACTGGGAATAGTTGGGGGTGGGGGGGGATGGGTGGGATTGTTGTTTACTGGGCTATTTATTTGGGGGGGGGTTGGGGGCATTTGGGGGGTTGGGGGGGTGGTGTGGTGAATGGTGGGGGGGGGTGGTATGTGTGTGGGTGGGGGGGGGCAAGCTGGGGGTGGGGGGGGGTGTGTGGGGGGGGGGGGGGGGTTGGGGGAATTTGGGATTGGGTTTGTTATTGATAATTGGGGTAGGTTAGTGATGGGTTGTGGGGGGGTGTGTTTATTGTTGTTGGGGAGTGGGATTGTGTGGTAAATGGGGGATGATTTTTGTTGTGGGGGGGGGGGGGTAGTGGGGGGGGGTTGGTTGTGTGTTTGAAGGTGGGGGTTGGGGTTAGGGGGGGGGGGGGGTTTGGGGGGGGGTTGATGAAATGTGGGATGGGGTGGGGTTTATGATTTTTTATTAGGGGTAAATGTTTAATGTTTAAATTGGGTTAGGTTGGTAGGGTTATGGTTTTTGGTGGGGGGTTTTTTGTTGATGGTTTTTGGGGGTTGGGGGGGGGGGGGGGGGTTGGGGGGGGTTGGATTGGGGGTTGGGGGTGGGATGATGTTTTTGGGGGGGGGGTTTTTTTTTTTAATTGGGGGATGTGGGGAGGGGGGGTTGGGGGGGGGGGATTTGGGGGGGTAATTGGGGGGAGGGGGGGTTGGGGGGAGGTATTGTTTTTGTGGAAATGGGGGGAATTCTGGTTTTTTATTTAGTGTGAGTTGGGGGGGGGGATTGTTGAAGGGGGGGGGGGGGGGGGGGGGGTGGTGTAGATGTTGGGTGGGAAATGTTGGGGGTTTGGTATTGTTTAGGTGGGGGTGGGGTATTGTGGGTTAGATAAGGTGGGTTAGGGGTATTTTGATTGGGGGGGGGTGTTGGGGATTGGTTGGGGGATGGTGGGGGGGGGGGGGGGGGTTGTGTGGGGGTTAGGGTGTATTTATGGTGGGTGAGGAAGGGGGGGGGGGGGGTTGGGGGGGGGGTAGGGGGTTGGTGGGGGATATATTTTGTGTGGGGGTTATTGTGGGGGGGATTGGCTGGGGGGGGGGGGGGTTGGGGGGGGTGGGGTGGGGGTTATGGGGGGGGGGGTGGGGGGGGGTGGGGGTTTGGGGTGGTGGTGGTGGGGGGGTTTGGGGGGATTTGTAGTTGGGGGGGGTGGGGGGTTTGTTAGTGGGATGGATAAATTTGTGGGGGGTTGGGGGGGGGTGGTGTGGGGGTATACGTTGTAGAGGGGGTGTGTGGGTGGGGTTTGAATAGGTTGGTGGTGGGGGATTGGGACATTATAGGTGTTTGGGGGTTGGGGGGTTTATTGATTGGATGGGGTTTGTTTTGAAGGGTTGGGGGTATGGGGGTATGGTGTTGGGGAGGGGGGTTGACGAGGGGGGTACTGTTTGGGGGGTGGGGATTTTTGGGGGGGTTTTTGGGGGTTTTGTGGGGGGAAATATGATGGGGGGGAGGGGACCAAGTTGGGGGGGGGGGTGGGTTTGTGGGGGTTTTAAGGGTATAGGGTCCAGGTGACAGTGACTTTTGGAATGGATTTATTGGGAAGGGGAGTTGGAGGGGTGGTAGTTGGATTTGGGTGGGTGGGGGGGGGGTAATGGGGGGGGGGGGTTAGGGGTTGGGGATGGGGGGGGATGGTGGTGGGTGGGGCAGGGGGTTGTGAGTTGGGATGGGGTGGGTGGGAATATGGGGGGGGTTTGGTGGGTAGGGGGATGGGGGGGGGATCCGGTTTAATTATAGGGATAGTGGGGAAAAATGATGGTGGAGGGAGGGGGGTAGTGGGGGGGGGTTTTTGGGTTGGGGGGGGATTGGTTTGTGGGTTGGGCTAAGTTGGGGAAGGATTTTGTTTGTGGGGGGGGGGGGGACATGGGGGGGTGTGGTTGGGGGGGGGGTGGTGATGTGTAAGAATGTTCCAGTTTGGGGGGTTTTGGTGGGGGGGGGGTTGGGGGGGGGGGGGGTGAAGGGGGGTTGGGGGATTGGATAAAGGGGTTACAGGGTGGGGATTGAGAGATGGGGGGGGTTGGTGGTTGTGGGGGACTTGGTGGATTAATAATTGTTAGGGGATGGGGGGGGGGGGAATAAGTATTGATTTGATATTAGTGGAGGTTAGGGCGGATGGGCAGGTGGGGGGGGAAGGTTAGTGGGGGGAGTGGAGGGGATTGATATTAATACGTTGGTGGTTTGGGAATTTGTGGGGGGGTAATTAGGGACACGTATTTGTTAATGGGTTGGGTAAGATCATAGGGGGGGGTATGTGGGGTGGGTAAAGTAGTACAAATTAGGGGGGTGGGGTTGGCTTTGTAGTTTGTTGGAGGGTTTTGGGTCTGGAGATTGTTATTGAGTATGAGGTTAGTCCCCACTGTTGGGTAGGGTGGGATTTGCCGTTGGGTTTGTGGGTTTGTATGACAAGGAATAGAGGATGACTACTTGTGGGAAGGTGCTAGTGGTGTGGTTTTCGGTGGTGATGGGTGGGAGTGGGTGGAGGTGGGGTGTAGGGGTATTGGAAGGGGGGGGGAGGTAATTGGTTTATGGAAGGTATGGGGGAATTGTTTGGGTTGGATGGTAGATGTTGGGGGGGTTATAATGTTGGGGGGGTCAGGTTAGGGTGGGTGGGTAGGGGGAGGGGTATGAGTTGGGATGGATTTCACACATTTAGGGTAATGGTGGATTTTAAGGACCGAATAGCGGGGTTATGGATTGGGGGTTCGTTAGGATTAGACTTTGGGTTGGGGTGGGGGGGGTTTGGAGGGTGGTGGTTTTGTGGTTGGTGGTGCTGTGGAGCGGTAGTAATAGTTTTGAAGATTGTTTATTGGGTTTGTGCATTAGTTGGGCAAAAATTATTAATCGTGGGGGATCACGTATATTTAATGAATGAGATAATGGTGGTTTGGAGTTGTTAGGGATTGGGAAAATGGGAGAATTAGTGTTATTTGTGTGGTTTGGTGTTGGGCATCGGTGAGAATATGCTGGATGGGTTTGTAAGATTGTATAGATGGAGCAAGGATAGCTTTGTGTTTGTAGGTTTTGAGAAAGGATATGTTAGAAATGGAGAGTGTTTTGAAGGTTGGGAGCTTGGTGTTGAATTTGTTGATGGGGAGGTGTAGTGTTAGTGCTCACACTGTTGGTTTACTTGTGCTTTTTGTTTTATGAGGGCTTGGTTTGAGAAATTGATGGGTTGATGAAGGAGGGGCGTGAGTTTGGTGCAGGGTTAATGATCCTTTCATGATGGAGGGTTGAGTTTAGGGACGTGAATGCGTTTAGCTGGGATGATATGGTGGGGAAGCACGTATGGGGGAGGTGGGTATGGAGGAGTTATGGGATAGGGTGTGCTAGGTGCGGTTTACGGGAAGGTTTTTTTATCGATGATGGAGGTGGGGGGTGGTTAAGATTTGGTGATTGTGATTCAGGGTATTGTTTAAGGAGTTTGAGGTTTAAGTTTTGGGGGGGAGGTGGGGAATTGCTAGTGGGTAGGCTCTCTCATGTGATTATTGTATTTTTTGATTTAGTGGGTTAGATTGAATGTGATAGGTTTGAATAAATGGGTTTATTGTGGTGGTGCTATGGATCATGTTGGCTGGATTTATGCGTATTAGGGCCGGTAGTTGCAGAGAGAGGATTTTAGGGAAATGACATGGGTACCCAGGTGGGTGTGAGGGGAGTAGTGTTAGTATTTAGGGTTGTTGTGGAGGAGAGGGGGTTATTGGGGGAAGAATGAGTATGTAATTGGTTGGGGAGTATGGTTTCATGGTTGGGTTGATCCAGTAATGTTGGGTTATGGGGGGGGGTTTATGGTATATGGGTGGTAGGGAGATGGGGTGTTGATGAGTAAGTTGGGTGGAAGGAAAAGGGGAGTTTTGGGGGTGTGGGGTAGAGAAGAGAGACAAGACTTGTGGGTGAGTAGGGAGAAGGTGAGATGTGTCAAGAAGCGGTGCAGAGTGGTTTGGGGGACACTGGTGGCGTGATGCGAGGGTGGAATGTGGGACAGGTTGCAGTGTTGGGTGATCATTCGTATGGGGGGTGAACGGAAGAGATGTAGGGTGGAGGTGAGGGAGAACAGGAAAGTATAAGATGGGCGTAGGTGTGGTATAAGGGTCGTCCAATGGGAGGTTTGTTTGTGGCCAAAGGGACAGTTGTGTGGG
Source organism: Oreohelix idahoensis (assembly GCA_024509875.1). Lineage (NCBI taxonomy): Eukaryota > Metazoa > Mollusca > Gastropoda > Stylommatophora > Oreohelicidae > Oreohelix > Oreohelix idahoensis. The sequence goes on from JAMPIV010014801.1 coordinate 81,695, forward strand.
GAGTTGCTGGGAACAAACGGGGGGGTATGTTTGTAGGTGGGTTAGTGGCGGTGGAAGTTATATATAGGTGTTGCTGATTGGCTTACCGGTTTGATGTATGTTAGTGACGGACACAGTAGGTGGAGCGGCGTTGCGAAGTGTGAGTCTCGGGTGGGGTGTATGGTGTACACACTAGATAGGTACGGCCGTTGGGGGGTCATTCGGAGTGCGATGACTTGCACCGTGGGGGTAAGGAGCGGAGAGTATGCTGTATGGTAGGCAGGAGAGGGTGTGTCGCTTGGGTACAGCGTGGGACTAGGTGAATAACATTGCGGGGTATCTGGCCACAAGGTTTCATATACTTGGGTGGGGCGTAAATGGAGTCTTACAGATTCGCATCAGCGCGGTCGAAATGCTCAGTGCGTTAGTAGGGCATATTCAATCTATCACGCTTCGATTATGGCTGCTAGAGATGTCGTAGATTACATTCGTACTGTGCGACATAATTATACATTTAGGCACAGTATAGCATCAGTTGTATGATTACAAGGTAGAGTAAGATAGGACAGGTTGAGGGGATCGGGAGTCTCAGTGTTATCTAAATGGTGTGGTTGTGTACACGAGTGGCGGACGAGTGGTATCAGGTGCGGTGTCGACGTGGGGGGGTGAGGGAGATATATCTACGCAAGGACTGACAAACAGTAGGGGAACTGGACATTTGTGGGGGTGGGTCGGTGGACATGAGGTATCTCAGGCTTCAGTGTTCATCGAACGTGACATAGCGGGCATATGTTTCAGGGAGCGTGGTTGAGTTTGTGTACTTAGATGAGGATTGAGGGCGAGTACGAGTGTGTGGTCTGACTGCGAAATGCTAAAACTATTGAGGAAACGTCAAGTCGTGCACTCTGTCATCAGAACGTCAGCGTACAGTCAGTTGCGGGAATGGCTCATCGGCAGGGTGTGTTTAGTAACGTACTATTGTGGTTGTAAGTATGTTGAGATTGCGCAGTGGAGAGTGTTAGGAGACATCATCGACAGGGCGGTACTACACTGGAGTTCTCGTTAGGGTTACGGATATTTCAGAGAGTTAGTGGTGGGAGGGGACGGGAGCATATTTATTGGTTCACTTAGAGCATGCGGAAGTGGGAGAGCGGCCGTGTTAAGAACGGCTGTCACTAACATAGGCAGGGGAGGTGGCAGGAACTGTCACCGGTTTAGGGTCATATAGATCGTCATGGGCGTGGCGTGGATCGTGATTTCTACGTGCGACCTCTAGCACGGATCTAAGCAACGGAAAAGATAAGTCTAGGTGGGTTTGTAGGCATGCTGTTGGCTTTGATGTGGACGAGCTACTGGAGGTGGTGGAGATCGGGGTTGTGACTCCTATGCCCATGGCCTGAGATTTTGACGGTGAATAGAGGCGGGAGGGGGGACAAACAGTGTGGGTCTCACCAGCAGCCGATTATGGTTTATGTGTGTTCGGACTGAATGTGTTATGTAGGGTGAGAGTGGAAATTGTTTTGAGGGGACATTTTTGGTTTCGCGGTTATGTTAGAAGCTTAGCTCGTCGGTGCGAGGCTGAGTAGTGTTGGATAGTCTCACTGAGCGCGGAGAATGGGGACTAAGGTGTAATGTGGATTCTGCGCGGCGGGGGGAGCGTCAGGATTCAGAGATGCACATAGATTTACCTCGGAAGCTGTTCGGTTCGGGGTGCGAGAGAGGAGCGAAGACGAGTAGATCGTCTATTCCAGGGAGCCGAGTCTGAGAGTCGCGACTGTAGAGTAGGTGGTCTCTTTGTAGTAGGGATCTTCGCGTCGGCGCTAGACATCAACGGCGACAGAACATGGTTAGATGAACACTATGGATTCGGTTCTTAGGTGAGTTATCGCGGTCCCGCGCGCGGATGACATGTGCTGTAGCTGGACGTGAAAGTTTATTCGGACGCTAGTTCATGACTGATACTGTAGGTATAATCTACGACTCTTATGGTAGGATGGCTACAGAAGTGAGGGCAGAGCAAAGAGGAGTTGTATTTCTGATTAACTGATTCTGACGAGAGAATAGGGCACACAATGGGTGGGAGGAGAGTGGGATTGGATCTAGTGGCATATATATTTGTATATATGCGGTCCGATCAGAATACAGAGATATTATCTAGGTATGAGGTGTTCTCGGATATCATTATATATTTAGTCATTAGTGCGGATATGTTTGTTTTACGTCTGGTTGCTATGGTGGGATGTGCATATCAACGTGACTCCTCTGCTCGCTGTCAATTAGATACCGAGGAGGAGGGGTGGTTGTGATGTGAAGTGGCATCTTGACGAGGACTAGTGATGGACCTGAGCTTTGAGGCTGGTACATAGGTGGGGGGGGTATTTCTTCATGTAGAGACAGGGGTCAGTCATGAAAGAGACGGTGCTATGAGAGAGAGTAGGCTGCGGTAGACCTAGGGAGATGACTCGTTTATAGGTTACGTGTATGCAGTTGTAGATATCACCTCGTTACATGTCGGAGGTAGTAAGGTCGGACTGTTTGTGGGGGGTGTTAACTGATTGTTCGTATGTGTTGGAGAAGTGATTGGAGAAGATACTGTATTTATGTTCTTAGTTGGAGATAGAGATACATATCAACAGAGATGTAAGAATGTGGTGACACGCTGTTGAGATGGGAGCACACGGGAGGAATTATATTTTATATTTTTCTATATTCGAGTGATACAGTCGTAGGGAGCTAAGAGTTAGTCAGATTGATCAGAGTGGCAGTCAGGGAATATAGGCAGTGATGGAGTTCACAGCATCGAAGTTGGCAGGCTCGTGTCAGTCAGGGGGTGGGACTTCGTCATAGGTAGTGTGGGGTCACGAACGGACGATCAAAGCAAGATAGTAATGGGGCTGATGTGTCGAGAGTGATGTATCCGTTAGGTTATTAAGATAAGTCGGCTGTGAGTTAGTGGGAGGATGAGGACGGACTGTGGTGGTTATATACAAACTAAACCATGTGGTATTGAAGTAGACGAGTGGCACAGCGTGAGTGGCGCGCGTGGGTAGCTAAGGGAGAGTGAGCTTAGTATGAGGATCAGATGAAGGCTAGTAACAAGTGGGGAGATGTGGTGACACAGAGTGATCTTGGTCTTATGTGACAGTTGGGTAGTGTTCCGGCGCGCACATATAGGAGAAGGTGGGGGGTGGGAAGAGATGGGGGGGGGGGGGGGGGGGTGGGGGTGTGGGGGGGGAGGTGGAGATTGAAGCGTACAAGACAGTTCTTACTGATTCATGCGTCTGCGAGAAAGCGGTGGTACTTTGAGTGGGGAGACTTGGGAGGAGGTGTAGGGGATGGAGAGCTCCGCGAGTTTATAGCTGTGAGATATTCTTGGGAGGAGTGTCAAGTTGTACTAGTGGTGAACAGATATGGACTTGAACGGATAACTATTATAGCGAGTGGCAGTGACATTCATTGGTATTGAGGTGTCTATCACGGTGAATTGAGAAAGAGTGGTCGTCGGGAGTGATTAGTTTGTGTATATGGCGATATGAGTGCGGTGTAGGAGGAGACACAGCGCGCTGAATGCATTGCGGGACGCGGTTCACGGAGCGCTTGCACGTCAAAATCACTTGGCAATTGTTGAGAGAGACAGTATCTGAGGTCACGAGGGTAGGTTAGGGGGTGTAGGAGACGACTGTCTAGTGACACACAACTATCTCTTATTCCCTACTGGGCTAGTGGACTAGAGTTCATGAGGGGCAGGGAGATTGGTGTATGTGGGAGGGGGGATGACTGAGGTGACACATACTTGTGACTGCGTCGGACTGGGGGATTAAGACTGGTGTGCGACTAGGCGTAGGTGTCTGTTCTGTGGACGACAAAGTTTTCACAGAGAGATACTGATCATTTGATAGGCACACACATTGCGATATGAGATGGTCGTGTCATCTAGGTCACTGTTGTTTGTCAGAATGATGAGGATCGACAATAGGTGGCGTTTAGCCTTAAAGACTATCTATTGGTATATGGGGATGGTGACTGGGGCAGGAGCACACTCGTGAGAAGAGAGCTTTTTAGTCAGTGCGTCAAACACATATGAGGCTCTATGGGTAGTAAGTAAGATGGAACATCTTGATTCTTAGATGAGTGATGTATCTTAAGAGTAGGTAGAAGGTTTATTATAGGAGGTGATATCACTAGGAATGAGTGATTCATGGACGGGTTGTATGACAGATTGAGGATCACATTGGACATTAACGAGAGTAGAGGCGTGGTAGTTATGTGCTAGATCATGAGCCTATGAGGTTGATCGCGGGTTGGACATAGTGGTGTGGGGGAGGCGCAGTGAGCACTTAGATGCAAGAGTGTCACAAGCCTATGCAGTATTTAGTCTGCATTTAGGGAGGAACTTCATTTTCGAAAACTGAGACGCAAGGGTTTGCTATCTAATCGTACACGCAGTAGGACACAGGTGAGATCTAGCATATGTATGCGCGAAATGACAGACACGTTAGGGTACAAGGACGAGGGCGTGAAGGCTGTCACGACACAACGTAGGAGCTGTTAGGGAGTGCAGGGTGGTTGGATAAACTGTGTAGGGACATCATTATGGAGAGACTGAGATATATATATTACTATCTCTAGGGGGGGTGGTTATGATACTGACAGGTGCAACGCATTGTCATTTTTGACTTGTAGATGTTATGTATTAGTTTAGTTAACATGAGTCTTATTACTGTGACGGAGACAGGATCAAGATAACGAGACAGTATCTTCATGGGGACAGAGTAGAATTTTATATGGCGGCACAGCTTGTTATGGAGTGGAGTGGGGATACAAGGTAGCTACGAGATATGTGAATCGAAGCGTATGATGAGATCGTCAATATGTACGAGTGTGCAGAGGTGAGAGAGAAGCGGTTGATGTTGGCACAGGTGTACTGGGGGACGGTGAGGAGTGGTGGGAATAACATTCTTGAGTCTAACAGGTGAGGGACGGTGGTAGAGGAGGGTACTGAACACGGTGTGAAGGGGTGGTGGGGTGGTGTGCAGTATGGTACAGCTAGTGGGTTGGGGGGGGGATGGGCCCGTTTCATCTCCACTTCGTGCGTTGGGTCTGGTGGGGGAGGGGGTCGGCGAACTATGTTCTGGGCTACGCCCAGAGCAGTCGTTGCATCCAGTGGGATATGGTGTGGACATGTGTATTCAGGCGTCCGCGTAGTAGGGTGTTGATGCGCCCGCCATCTATACCGTCTCTGAAGGCCGGTATGAGAAGATGGCAGTAGGGCTTTTATGTTAGCGTGGGGGCTCGTTTCATTAGGGGGGCGGGGGCGTCGGGGGGGGGGGGGGGGGGGGGGGGTAGGGGGCGGCTAGTGGTGCATGACCACGAGCTCTAGAGGTGTTCCATGGAATCTTTCGGAGCACAGATATGCTATCAACCAGGGGGGGACACCCTATTGCATTTTAGAGGTCGGGTGCTGGCCGCCCGTCCCTCTTCTTAAAATGACACAGTGCTTGACGCCATCTCGAGAAGGAGCTGGGGGGGGGGCGAGCGGGAGGGCGGGGGGGGGGGGACGTGGGGGCGTGGGTGGTGGGAGGGGGGGGGGGCGGGGGGGGGGGGGGGGGGGGGTGCATGTAGAGACCCGGCAGTAAGAAGGAGTGTCCGGGGGGGGGGGGGGGGGGGGTCCCTGTGGCGGGTGGGGCCGATATTGCACAATCACACAATCATAACCTACAAATGGGGGGATGGCGGGCACACCAAGGGGGGGTTGGTGGACCAGAAATCAGGATGGGGGGGGGGAATCACAATGTTTTAACTGGCAGGGGGGGGGGGGGGGGGGGGGGGCTTGGACAAGAAAAATGAGTTCACACAGAGCGTGGAATAGATTCACGAGAGTTGACACGAAATTATTCACACCTCGTACAAACTACCTACAAATGGGTCATCATTAACACTAGAATTTTAATCTATCACATACTCTCCTATAAATTTTACTGGAACTGGGAATCATATGGTATTTTTCATGGCTCGAGACTTCGAGAACAATAGTTACTAGGGGGGGGGACGACGGGGGGGGAGGGGGATAATTCTAGGCTACAAGTGTTTTATACTTATGGAATCGATCGCATTCCCAGAGCTCGGGGATCACCCTCATGACAACCATAATAGCAGGGCGGCAGTCAGTTACAATCAATACTATCCTTATCCTATACAGCTCAGGTCCCACTTGACATAAATACATCACAGTCCTTCCTAGCTGCATGGTTTTGCTACCCTAAATTATACCTGTGGCAAATAGTTGCCAACAATGCACATCTTAGTGTTTTCAGAAAGGCGTAAGAAAGTGGTTTTGGCCTTAACTGCGGACTTATTACACCAGAGGTCCTGGTCTTGGCAGTCTACGTTGGTACAGCTTACATCATGTTGAGGACAGGGAGTTAGGTTACATTGGATTCCCGTCGTCTCAGTGCAGAGGCCAAAATTCAGGATCCACAACGATTGGGGTACGACAGTCGCTGGTACATCCTGCAAGCTGTGCAACGGGGGAATATGTCCGTTGCATGACTTTTGGGGGAACTATTGAGTTTTACCCCACAGCTATTATTCATGTTAACACACCCTTTTTTCACAGGGAACGTAAAAGTATGTATGCTAAAAAAGCCTATAGCTGATCTGATGGTTGGTCGTATACACGGCAGTAAAGATTGTACTCCAGATGGAGATTATAGAATGGGAGAAAACATAACCTATGCACTGGAAACGCCGTGACGACTAGAGCGCAGACTCAACTCATGGAGAAAGTTGATGATAATAAAATGGATGCAGACAACCAAGAGGAATTTGTAGTCAATTCACCTATTGACAGGGAAACATTTGCAACCAAACAAAAAGAGGATAAATCTTTAAAAAAATTTTTTTAAGCTGGTTGATAAAGTTGACAATCTATCCTCAGGTAATAATAACAAACATTGTTTTGTTATTAAAAATGACATATTGATTAGATGTTTTAATGACAAATCACAAATGAAACAACAAGTTATGGTCCCGTATACTTTTAGACGGTACATTCTTCAACATGCACATGACTCACATTGTGCTGGACATATGGGATATACTCGAACACGATCTCGAGTACTGTCTTCATTCTTTTGGCCAGGAGTGTCAAGAGATATTTCGCAGTATGTACGTTCCTGTACTACATGCCAAGAAGTGAAAGCACGTGGAGCTTTTCACACGGCGCCTATTCAGGCTTGCGATATCTCAGTAAGACCGTTTGACAAGATGGCAATAGATATTATTGGTCCATTGCTACCATCGGCCAGAGGACATAGATTCGTCCTTACGTGCATTGATTTGTGCACACGATGGCCAGAAGCTATCCCATTAAAGACCACCACTACCACAGATGTAGCTGATGCACTACATCTCATCTTTTCTAGAATAGGGTTTCCTAGAAAACTTTTATCAGACCATGGGTCACAGTTTATATCTGACACCATGAAGGAAGTCATGAAAACTTGGAACATTGATAGGAATTTAAGTAGTATTTATCATCCGATGAGTAATGGTGCGGTTGAAAGACTTAACCGTACACTTAAACAACTACTACATAAGGTTACTGCTAAGCACCCTCATGACTGGGACAGAGCACTCCCAGCTGTTCTATTTGCTTATCGGGAGGTACCGCATGAACAAACTGGCTTCTCTCCCTTTGAATTAGTTTTTGGTGCTCCCCCAAGAGGTCCTATGGGACTAATAAAAGACTTATTAATTGACGCGGAGATGACTCAGGACACTCAGTCATCTTACGAGTACGTGATTAATCTTCGGAAGAAACATTATTGAGTCTTGCCAGTTGGCAACAGCTTCTTCTGAGGCTGCAAAAGCTAAGGCTCGATCTCTACAAAATAGGTCTCGACGATTACGCCAATTATTCCCAGGCGACGAGGCTTATGTGTTACTTCCTCACAATAACAATAAATTATTGATATCTTGGAATGGTCCTTACAAAGTCATTGATAAAATTTCCGACGTTGATTACGTCTTAGATATCAAGGGACACAAAAAGATATTTCATATTAACATGCTCAAGCAATTTCATACACGTCCTGAACACTTACAGTCAATTTTTCATGAACTAGATGACAACACAGTATCTACTTGTTATTATTCTAACTTATCTGTCATCCAGGAAGAAGAATCTTCTTTTCCTGAGGTACAGTTACCGTTACCGGTACCAGTAGTTCAACCTACTGAATCTTGGCGGGATGTAACCATCTCTTCAACGGTTACACCGCAACAGCGTCTACAGATTGCTAATCTATTACAATCTTATCCAGATGTATTGACCGACGTCCCGGGTCGCACATCGGCTATCAGTCATGACATTACTCTCAATGATGATACACCTATTCGTGTACATCCCTATTCTGTTCCTTTACATTTCCTTGCTAAAACTACTAAGGAACTTGAACAGATGTTGTCTCTGGGAATCATTGAGACTAGTAATTCGCCATTCTCTTCTCCATTAGTGATTGTCCGGAAGAAGGACAATAACATCAGACTATGTGTTGATTATAGAAAATTAAATGCTAAGACTATAGTTGACAGCGAACCACATCCACTTATCGACGACTTACTGCCACGTCTATCCAACGCAACTATATTTAGTAAGATAGACTTAACTAAAGGTTATTGGCAGATACCACTGACCGAAAAGGCTAAGTACTACACCGCATTTTCCACTCCACAAGGTCTATACCAGTGGAATGTGATGCCTTTTGGGCTTGTTAATGCGCCAGCTACCTTCATTCGCCTGATGCGACAAATTTTATCAGGTAGACCAGACGTTATTACATATATTGACGACATATGCTTGTTTAGTTCGTCGTTTGAGGAACATGTTTCGGGACTTAGATATGTTTTCGACACTCTAAGGAATTATCATCTAACTGCTAAACCTACAAAGGTGCAAATTGCGTGTAATGAGATAACCTTTTTGGGACATATCATTGGATCGGGATATATCCGAACGTTACCTAGTACAGTCTCCAAAATTCTAAACATAGCAGTTCCTCAGACGAAGAAACAGGTCAGGAGTTTGTTAGGACTTGTTCAATATTACAGTAGATTCATACCAAACTTGTCATCCATCACGGCTGTATTGTCTTCATTGTTAAAAAAAGACATGCCGGTGAAGGTGACATGGACTGGTACATGCAATGAAACTTTCAACAAAATTATAAATTTGTTCTCGCATGAACCAATTTTAAGACTTCCCGATGCTTCCAAAAGATTTTTCTTACGAACAGATGCTAGTAACTACGGCATTGGTGCATGCCTGCTCCAGAACCATGATGGCATTCTACATCCTACCTTATACATTTCAAGAAAGCTAAAGCCTGCAGAAACAAAGTATTCAACAGTCGACAAGGAACTTTTATCTGTGATATGGGCAATAACTAAACTCGAAAAGTTCCTGCTTGGTGCTCCCTTCACCATACAGACGGACCAACGTGCTGTAGCATCCTTGCGTCGATCTAATCATAAAAGCCAGAAACTCGCCAGATATTCAATCATCCTACAGCCATTTGAATTCTCCATTGAACATATTCCTGGCACTGAAAACATTGTGGCTGATGCGTTGTCACGTAATCCTATTGACGACGAATAATCAACATTAACATTCCTAAAACATATCAACTATAAAGGAACTAACCTTGCCTTCAATTTAAACTTTATAAACACTATATGCATCACAGAATGGAACTAAAGACAATCAAGGTATACAGATTGACATTCAAACTTCGTCTAACGTCCATACACGATATATGAATATTCGTTGAACAATCATGGAACAATATCTGACGACAAGTCGAACTTATTGTCCTATGTGCACTTAATTCTTGGATGCTGTGATAAATGACATTTCTTTCCAACGTAAACGTTTGAACATTTTTGCCTAAAAGAATTCATCAGGATCAAGACTACGGATGGATCATCATATCCTATACTAATTAATTAGTTAACTTAACTTCTTAATTGAATTATTATCAATAAAATGAAATGTGAGAAAAAAAATGAAATGAAAGAACAAAAAAAAAAAAAAAGAGAACGAAATATAAAAAGAAGAAATTATGAAAAGAGAAAATAAATCTCACACAAGTATTAGATAAATATTTTTTTTTAATGTACCTATACATTATTTAGTTAGTTAAATTAGATAGTTATTATTCACTAACACTTAACACACACAATTAAGTTAAACTTATATTCGAATTTCTTTCTATTTCTTCTCACTTATTTTGTTTTTTTTCTTCTCTCATAACATCGCGTTACATTAGAATCTTAATAATTTATCTCTTAGTTTAATTCATTAATTTAATTTTAATTAGTCAAATTAATTCCTATATGACATACTAATACGACAGACCTTACTTTAATTTAATTCTATCATTCACTATTAACATTGGACATTTTATTTAGTTGATATAATAATATGTATAATTGATATATCATGTGATTAATGTTAGATGACTATGACAAATAGTTGGTTGACATGACCGCGACACGGTTCTACTCAGAACATCGTCGGCCATATGTCACAATTGTGTTAAATTTTTTTTGAAAAATTGTTAAGTCGGATAGATCTTGAAAAAAAAATCTATCGATTTTTTTTCCCGGGTGTACAGGGAATTGTTACGGTATATGATATTAACGCCGTCTGCTAAAGGTTATCAGACGTGCAATTGTAAAAGGTTAAGGCATTTAATATATTGCGATAGATGTTTCAATTACTGAACGCTCCATACACGATCGATCATGACGTGTATAGCGTTGTTTAGGACACAGTCGGTAACTAAGAAACGCTACCCTTTGTTACTTGACCGCCAAGCTGAATAGCTGCGTTTTTCTAACCTTCCAATTCAATGGCATGATATAGCCATTTTATATGCATTTTTTGATGGACCAGGGTCAGTCCTAGAACTCTATATGAGAGGGAAATTTATGGAGGTTAGTATTTAACTAGAATTCTCAGAAGGAGAAGAATAATCGTCAAATTCGTATGAATATATTCAGACTCGCAGTCTCACTGTCGGCAGGTAGCCATGTCTAGCTGCGCGTGCATATAGCTGTGATGTTCTGACGACAATACTGCATTGTATCCTTAAACGGACATTGACACATAACCAGCAGTCTACGTTATTGATTAATTTATGCATGACTTATATGGACTTATGCTCTACTCCTATTTGAAATGATCATCCTGTGTGTACAACTGTGAATTAAATGTACGGACTCAATGAAATGACTTATCAAATCAATCGTATTCCAAGGTTCAATTATTGTTCGGAATCTTCCACCCCCGCATTCGCTTAATCTTCCATCGAAGGCACGATGCACTATCTCTGAATGAAAAAAACTAACATATCAATGAAAAAACAATGGCCAGAAATTTATAATTATTTATATACTGCGACAGTTTTATCAATTTTCTATTTTCGCTTTTACTCTTTATGCCACAATATTCTTTACCCTCCCCATTCCCTCCTATATTTAGCTTTTCAGCAAATCAGTTCCATCCACAATACGCTAATCAACAAGATACCACCAATCTTTGAATAATCCTACCCTGCCTCTCATAAATCCTTTTTGGTTTTGGCCAACCATCCGTCCCCAAACAGACAAGACTAAACAGATATTATTCCCCAAGGTACTCATTATGTTAAGATAGATACATCCATTAGATCAAGAATACTCCCAAGAAAATAATAGATACACCAAATAACTAGATCCCAAGGTCCAGGTTTTTACACAATCCCAACGAATGTCCTACACTAAGCCAAAAATCAATTTACAATACATAGATGGTTCTCAGAAAAAGCCATTGTTATGCTCCAACAAGATCCCACCCATCATTTAACTACAAAATATGTAAGCATTTACTCATCATAAAATAATTAAAATTTATTAAAAATAATAAATAAAAAAAAATAAAAAACCCCGGCCCCCCCCCCAAATACTATCATAATATATATTATACAAAAAAAAAAACCCCCCCCCCACCACACCATTTCAACCCCCCCAATCCCCCCCCCCCCCCCCCAATACTATAATAACCCCCCCCCCCCATAAATTAAAAAAATATTAATTTATAATTAACCCCCCCACGCAAAAAAAATCTATAACTTATAAAAACTACTACATGATATAATCTCATAACCCCCCCCCAAAAAATCCCCCATTTTGTTCTTCTTTCTTTTACCCCCCCATACAATTAAATCCATCACCCCCCCCCCCCCCCATTACCCCCCCCTATTTTCACCCACACTTTTTTTTACCCCCTTTTTTTTTTCCCAAATTATCTTTTTATATATATTTAATATCCCTTATTTTTATTTTTTTACTTCCCCCTTTTTACCGTTGGTGGGTGGGTACACCCCTGGCGTATTTTTTTCCCCCAATAAATGTATACCCCCCTTATCCCCCCCCCCCCCCCACCCCCCCCCCCCCCCAACCCCACATTGCGGTATACCCCCCCCCCCCTATCTTTTTTTTTAACCCCAAGCAAAAAAATATTAACTTTAATTCTTTTCCTCTTTTTTTAAAAACAAAAAAAAATTTATAAATAATAATCTTCCCCCCATCATTACCCCCTTTACCCCTTTTTTTTGCCCCCGCCCCCCCCCCATTTTTTTTTTCCCACCCGTTAAAATAAAAAAAAAAATACCCCACCCCCATTGCCCTGGCAAAACACCTTACCCCACACCATACCACCACACTCACATTACCCCCCCCCCTATTACATTAATGGGCAAATGCCAATATTTATTTCACACACAACCAACCAGCCTCTCCCTCCAAATCAAACTCTTAATAATTCAACATCCTCTTACCTGCCAATTACCCATCTACCCAAACATATTGACAACCTATCCCGATGTCCACCCCCCCCCCCCCCCCCATCTTTATATACGATAAACTCCCCCCTGATACCAATATCAAACCACCCACCCACTCCACCTCACATTACCATATAACTCCTTCCCCCCCAAGCACCCCAAACACATATAAATAAATACATTCCCCACATTTATATTCCAAAACTTATTATTCATATACCCATTATCTCCCCCCAACTTTATCTCGTAATCAATTAACCCCCCGTCCCCACCACCTCCCCCCCCCCTCATACTCACGTAATTATAGGCAGCTTTGTCTATTACTTTCCATCTATACATACCCCTTAATAATCAGTCCCCCCTCTCCCACTACCCCCAACCACCCCCATTATATTACCCGATTCAATACCCCCCAAAAAATTATTTATTCAAACCCCAAACTTACTCCTTCCATAAACTCCCACAATCCACCCCAAACATAATCCACACCACAACATGCAAATATCACAACATACAACCCTACCCACCAACCCCAACACATCACCAAAAAACTTCATCCTTTTTAAACCCACCCACCCCCACCTACGCCTCACAGGAACAACCCCGTCAACACAATACCCACAACCCAATCATACAATTTAACCAATAAATCTTCAAACCTTCCCACAACACACATCAATACCTAAAACTCTACGAAAACCACGCATTCACCCCCACACCAACCACTTTTATCCCCCAACCTCCTCCAAAATAACCCCCCCCCTATTTCTTTTTTTTTTTTTCCCCAAAACCCCACCAAACCCCAACATATCTCAAACCACTATCCATACCCCCCCAACCCCTAACAAAAAAAAACAACCCTCCCCCCACAATCCACCCCCCCCCACCCCCACCCATCCAATCCTCCCCAAACATTTTTCCCCAAACCAACATAACTATCACTAACTCTTCCACCCCATACAAACCCATACACCTAACCTCTATAATCATCCCCTACTCCAACCCAAAACATTATTTAAACACCCTCAATCTCCCCAAGAATCTACCCACCCTCATCCACAATCATTAAACCACCCTACTATCCAGGAATTCAATAATACCCCATCACAATCCCCACCCACTATACCCACGAATCTACAGTACACTCATAAACCAAGATTACCAACACAAAACTCATTCCTACTCTCCTAAACACACCCACACCCCCTCCTGAACCACATAATTCCCATCCCCCACCCAACCCCCTACTATACCCTAACTTCACCAGTTCCAACATACCTCCACCCCAATATTTACTACCTCAACCTAACTACATTCAAACCAACCAATATTATCACAAATCTCCACCACCAAACCCAATCATTACTTAAACACCCAGCTCATCACACACCAAACCCCCCCCCACCAAAACAATCTTGGACAACCACCCCCATCCCCCAAAAAACCACCTATCAACACCCCCCCCTCCCAACCTAATTAACAAACTAATCTATCAACACAACGTAAATACTTAAAACCTAGAACTACCCCAAACCCAAAACCACATCACGGAGAGACCACCCCCCCACTAAAACCTACCCCCCAAACCCATCCCCTCTGACACCGACAAAACAAGAAACTAATCCAGAAACACAACTCCCCCCCTACCAATAATCCCCCCCCCAACTAAAACCCACTCCCCCCCCCCCTTTCAAAACTCCCATACAACCCCCCACCCGATAACTACCTAAACAAAAAAATTCTTTTGGCCCACATAACCCCCCCCCCCCCCCCCTCCCAACCCCACCAAAAAACCCAAAAAAACAAAACAAAACCAACCCCTTCCACACCACCACTATATCCACCCCCCCCTAACCCTGGCAAAAAAGAAAAGAACAACAAAAACAAAGACCCAAAAACTAAATCTAAAACCCGAATATCAGCCCAAACCCCCCCCCCCCCCCCTAAAAAAATAATAAAAATAAACCCCAAACCCAAAAATAACAAAAAAAATATACCCCCCGCCGCCCCCCCTCCCCCCCTCCCCCCTCTCCCAGTCACACAAAAAACCACGTTCCCCAAAAAACAAACAAAGACAAAAAAAACAAAACCCCCTCGTCCCTAAAACACACCCAATAACATCCTAAGTTCAAACTAAAAAAACAAGAAAGACACTCCTTTCCCCCGCCCCTTCCCTCTAAAAAAAACCCCCTCCTCTCCCACCACCCCCACCCCCCGCACCCCCCCACCCTCCCCTCCCCCACCCCCCTCCCTCCCCCCCCACCCCTGCAACCAAACTGGATACAAAAAACACCCCATTCCACCCTTCCCCCGACTTTTTTCTTCTTTGCCCACCCCCCGCCCT
Source organism: Oreohelix idahoensis (assembly GCA_024509875.1). NCBI lineage: Eukaryota > Metazoa > Mollusca > Gastropoda > Stylommatophora > Oreohelicidae > Oreohelix > Oreohelix idahoensis. The sequence continues at coordinate 96,905 of JAMPIV010014801.1, forward strand.
CCCTCCCTCCCCTCCCCCCCTTTCCGCTTCATTCCCCCCCCCCAGCCCCACTGCCCTCTCCAGCCCCCTCCCTTCCGCCCCCCCCCCCCCCCGACCCCCCCCCCCTATCTCTTCCTCCCCCCCCCCCGCCCGCCCGCCCCCCACCCCCCCCCCGCGCCCTCTTACCCCTACCTGCCCTGCAATGTTACTCATCGCCCTAGCACGCTCCCTCGCTGCCCCCCCAACTCAACGGACTTCCCCAAACTTCCCCCACCACCTCCCCTCCCCCCCCCCCCACAACCCCCCCCCCCCAAACCCCCCCCATCCGGCAACAAGCCAAAACACCCCCCCCCCAACCCCCCCGAACCCACCCCCCAGGACCAAAATACAAAAAACAACCCACTCCCCCTCCCCTCCCCCCCCCCCCCCCCCCAAACACCCCCCCCCCCCCCCAAAAAAAAACACCCCCCCCCCCCCCCCCACTACCCCCCCCTACACCCCCCCCACCCCCCCCCCCCTACCCCCCCCCCCCCCCCCCCCCCCCCCCCGCCCCCCCCCCCCCCCACCCCCCCCCCCCCCCCCCCCCCCCGCCCCCCCGCCCACCACCCAAACCACCACCCAACCCCCCCCCCACCCCCTACCCCACCCCCCCCCCCCCACCCCCCCCAACAAAACCCCCCCCCCCCCCCCCCCAAAACCCCACAACCCCCACCCCACCACCCCCCCCCCCCAACCCCCCCCCCCCCCCCCACCCCCCCCCCCCCCCCCCCCCCCCCCCCCCCCCCCCCCCCCCCCCCCCCCCCCCCCCCCCCCCCCCCCCCCCCCCCCCCCCCCCCCCCCCCCCAACGCCCCCCCCCCCCCCCCCCACCCCCCTCCCCCCCCCCCCCCCCACCCCCCCCCCCCCCCTCCCCCCCCCCCCCCACCCCCCCCCCCCCCCCCGCCCCCCCCACCCTCCCCTCCCCGCCCCTCCCCCCCGCCCCTAACCCACACCCCCCCCCCCCCTCCGCCCCCCCCCCCCAGCCCCCCCCCCCCCCCCACCCCCCCCCCCCCCCCCCCCGGCCCCCCCCCGCACCCCACCCCCCCCTCCCCCCCCTCCCGCCCCCCACCACCCACCCCCCACCACCCCCACCCCCCCCCACCCGCCCCCCCCCCCCCCCCCCCCCCCCCCCCCCCCCCCCCCCCCCCCCCCCCCCCCAAACCCCCACCCCCCCCCCCCCCCCCCCCCCCCCCAACCCCCCCCCCCCCCCCCCCCCCCCCCCCCCCCCCCCCCCCCCCCACCCCCCCCCCCCCCCCCCCCCCCCCCCCCCCCCCCCCCCCCCCCCCCCCCCCCCCCCCCCCCCCCCCCCCCCCCCCCCCCCCCCCCCCCCACCCCCCCCCCCACCCCCCCCCCCCCCCCCCCCCCCCCCCCCCCCCCCCCCACCCCCCCCCCCCCCCCCCCCCCCCCCCCCCCCCCCCCCCCCCCCCCCCCCCCCCCCCCCCCCCCCCCCCCCCCAACCCCCCCCCCCCCCCCACCCCCCCCCCCCCCCCCCCCCCCCCCCACCCCCCCCCCAACCCCCCCCCCCCCCCCCCCCCCCCCCCCCCCCCCCCCCCCCCCCCCCACCCCCCCCCCCCCCCCCCCCCCCCCCCCCCCCCCCCCCCCCCCCCCCCCCCCCCCCCCCCCCCCCCCCAACCCCCCCCCCCCCCCCCCCCCCCCCCCCCCCCCCCCCCCCCCCCCCCCCCCCCCCCCCCCCCCCCCCCCCCCCCCCCGGCCCTGACCCACACAACCTTACCTAAACTCGTGCTGTTGTTCGCCGTCTGGCGCAAACTTCGGGACACTCACACACTTTTTAAAATCTGTTTCTGTCGTTTAATGAAGCGGATCCAAGCTCTGCAGATTTGTTTGTTGGTTTACTCAAAATGGATCCTGGGAGCGTCTGCTTCATGCGATAGTTATTTCAGACGAAAGTTAGTGTCACTTGACTCACGAGGTAAGAATTAGGCTTAAACGGGCACACAGTGTCAGAACACGATGTTTCCCTTAATTAGGGAGATGACCGGTGGACAACTTCTCTCAACAGATAATCTAGGTTCACCACACACTTTGTCAACAATGTCGGAAAGTTAATGTTTTAGATTTCTGTAATTATTCTCGCCACAAAGTAGCCTCAACACAGAGTTCGAGGAGAATATGATCTGCCTCAAAGGCCCAGAATAAACACTTATTCTTTAAAAAAAACTGTTAGTGGGATTGGTATTCTGTCTATCTCTGAAGGCACACGCACTGTCAGACAGGTGGTACTTGAAAACCCACGTGGTTAAAGATATAAAATGTTTATGTTTCTCACAGGTATGTCTCTGTACTAAACGCCGGCAAAATTTGGGTTATCCCAGTATTCACTGAATAAAGAAAAACACATATGAAATATTTTACATATTATGTACTCAATATAACTTACGTTTTGAACTGCAAGCATAAAGCTTGACTTGACGTTTAAACTTCCCGTGAAATAAGTTATATATATACAAATCCATCATCATGAATTAGGAATACATACGTATTCCGTCAACACTCATGAGGCATCTAGTATTTATAAGTCAGTTTAAAAGTATATTCTCGCGTCTGATTATTTACAAGTTAAATTTAATTCATTAATAGCCGACTGAGTTTAAGCTAGAAATTATAATTTCTGTTTTCCACTATAACTCGTCACTATAAAATAATACAGACTATGTAAATTAAGCACTCTGCACCAAATCTAACTAGTGAAATATGAAATAAGCGATTATCACTTAATCACTCACAAAATCTAGAGATATATATATATATATATATATATATATATATATATATATATATATATATATATATCTATATATATACATATATATATATATATATATATATATATATATATAAGTGATTAAGTCATAATCGCTTATTTCATATTTCACTGGGATCTGGATTTCGCAGATGATTTAGCATTCTTAAGTTCAACACCCAGACAATCCCAAGAAGCAGTAAATAATTTGTGTCATCTCTCGGTTAAAATAGGTCTCCAAATAAATGCCTCTAAAACTAAAGTTATGAACTTTTCTAACGAGACCTTTGATATCATCTTGAACGGGGAAAAACTACAGAAAGTTGAAAGTTTCAATTATTAAGCAGTAAAATGACTCAGGATGGTGACACAACAAGAGAAATCCATACTAGAATTGCTTTGGCAGCTAGCGCCTTCAATAGATTTCTAACATTTGGAAATTACGATCATTGAATATACATACCAAGCTTCGTCTGTTTAATTCAAATGTTATCTCAGTGTTAACATACGGCTGTGAGAGTTGGAAAATAACCAAATCATTGGAGAACAAGCTGAATACATTCGAGAACAAATGTCTTAGAAAACTCATGAACATCAGTTGGAAAGAATTCAAGACTAATCGACAAATAAGAGAAGACTCTAGGCAGAAATATGTCTCCAACTATATAAGGAAAAGACGATGGTCATATATCGGTCATGTCCTACGAATGCAAAACAACAGAATACCACTACAGGCGCTCACTTAGGTTCCTGAGGGTAAGAGGAAAAAAGGAAGACCAAAAGAAACACTCAGAAGAACAATAATAAGAGAAGGAAGAACGTTGGGCCTAAATAATGTGCAAGAGCTAAGGGGAGTCGCGTCACAACGAACAACCTGGAGAGCACTGGTTTCTGCCTTATGCGCCGTGTTTGGCGCTTAAAGAATTTATTATTATTATTAACCAATAGAGTTCGGTTTTCAGTGGCGTTTAAATATCACTTAGCTCTAGTCTCCTTCGATAGTGCCTGTTCAGAATGATGTGGGGCTGGTAGACCAGAGAAGAGTAATGTAGTGTAGCGTGGGGAAGTTGTGCTTTTGACTTCCTTTTGGCTCCCAGGAACTGGGCTGATGGACTCGCACTCTTCCAGACATCTGCACGCTAGCGTCTTCAACCAACTGCTAGTTCACGCTGCGTCAGGACTGAAAAGAATAACATCGTCGTTACTTCTCTCGTAATTACGGAGAAGTTAAGTATTTGAATGAACTTACACAACCTCATGTCTTCTTTTTTCTGAAAACTTTCTCCTTCTGGTAATCATGGAAGGCAGAGTCCGTTTATGTCTCACAAATCGTTCAGTCGCTTGTTGGTATGTCCTTCCATTGCTTACCCTGTCGTGTCGTTTGTACAAACACCATTCCGCTCAGCGGAGAGTCAAGCAAGACTGACGGGAGGGTTCACATTACGTTACATGTGCTTTCCTTCCTTCACTCTACCTTTTATTGTAGATAATCAGCCAATCATCATACATTGTCTTATTTTATAACAGGAGCATGAAGATCGTACTATAAACTTATATGAAAAAAACATGAAATAATGACATTGATATCATACGTATGAAAAACATGAAATCGTTAGAGTAAATCAATCATTATACGGCTTGAAATTATTATTAATTTTCCACCTCATTTAGATTGGTATCAACATTATTCTTTTATTTATTTAAGCTCATCTAGATTTCTAAGTTATTTTGTTAAAAGATATTTGCTTACCCTGAGCAGGTCAATTTATCAGATATGCAAGGAATTAGTACTTTTCGCCCTCAGTTTCTTTCCACCCGATTCTGGTGCCAATGTTTGAAGAAAGTGAGCTATCGTTGAGCGGCAAATATTTTTGTAATGACATCTGACCACTGAGGTCGTGAACTGACAGCGACCCTACCTTAAAATTCTTGCGGGTGTAAGGTGAACGCTGACCCAGGTCAGTTAACGATGTGCAGGTCAAGAGACATAATTGCGAATCTGGTGGTCCAGTAAATAAATAAAGAAACTACAAAAATCAAAAGGTTAGCTTAACCCACGACACACATGACTCATAATACTAATGGTGCTATGTTCTTGACGTATTTCTTTGGTACAGCTATGAAAATTGGTTTTAACAGATGACAGGTATTTGATCACTGTTGTAGATGTCCTTTAAGAGTGGTGTTATCACTTCTTCTCAAAATTATCTCAAAGCTTATAATTCCTCTACTGTTATATTATCTAGTCAAGGCATTTTGTTTTTCTTCATGCGGGCAATGACAACAGCCCACAAAAGGACTGATTGGAACCAGGCCATGACTAAGACAGCCGATAGGATAGTATGGCGTTCTCTCTGGCAAACTTCTACACCCCAGGGTAGAAGAGGATCAACTAAGTAAGTAAGTAAAGAATTGTAAATCTAGGATCATTACTGTATACATACAGTATCCAATGCATGATCAAATAAAGTACAATACTGTAGCGAAAGGTTTTCCTAGTGTGATGATAGTGGTAGAGAAGAAGTAGAATCTCTCTCCAGAAAGTATGAAGTTCCAGTGCCTGAGAAGTACACTGGTATCACAATTGAGTTACGGCTGTGAATACTCTGAGCTGGACAATAAATTTAGACTTCAGAAGTATACGTTGCCACTTTCGCTATAGTAACCCTATGTGATAATATAATTAAATTAGAAAAAGTAACTCAAAATTTAACAGTTAAAAATTTACCAAGTCAAATGAGTACAATTTCATAATTTATTATGTACATCTATATATTGTTGTAATGAGAAATGGGTGTTGGAAGATGGTAAAATGTATGATTATTTATAGTTACAAATTAAAATAAATAATAGAAAAAATCTTGGATGAAACTTCCAATGCAATTAGAACAGTCTGTCACAGTATACTGTTTATGTATTGCTATCTAGTTTCTAGATGATATCATCATTGTCCATCGCTTTAGAAATGGCTCACAGGATTTGTTGGATGGATACACATAAAACTCATCTGATATTAGCCACGTCTGCTTGAGGTTCCTGAGACACACTTGAATAAACAGACTGTCCTTTAGCCCGCCCTATAACTGCGGGGGACTAAGGTGTTGAAGATTGGTTGACCTCTAGGCTTCAGTTAGCAGGATCAACGGTCCTTGACTCTTTAGTTTCTCGATCAGGAATGATCATAACAATTGATCATAAAAACCTGGAACAAAAGGTAATAGGTGGCCATGGTGTTCCAACAATCTCACCACCAACTGCTGTTCATGATGCGACCATGTCTTCAGTGTTTGTATATAAATGAATGAATCATGGTAGTATGTTACAGAGATAGCATGATAAGAGAATGTCTACTGTGCAGAATTAACTAAATACATGAATAAATCATATGTTATGATACATGGGTACGATATAACCTTTGCTTTCCACTTATGGATGCCAAGTCACTTATGTACTTGCTGGTATGTCGTAAGCTTCCAGGCAAGAACTAACCAAGATATATTTGGCTAACGAATTAATGGTTATGCTTCCTGACAATGCCGGTGGAGGTTATCTCTGGTTAGCGTCATTCCCTTTTTATTATATCTGATACAAAAAAATCGTAAATAAAATTATATTAGTCATACATATATCTTTAATAAACTGTGACAGTGGATTTTGTTGAAAGGGATGAAAATCTGTATATCCCTTGAGATAAGGGAAATAATCCCAAGACTTTCTTTATTTTGGTTCTTCTGGGAAAGACTGGTTACACACCAGAGATGTTGCTTTCAGAAGAGAGGAACAACCCAGGTAATTAAGAGAACTCATAAGTGCCTTTACGGTTTTAATATTGATCGTGAAGGGGTGGTATATAATCAGTAACTCGAACAGTCAAAGGATACTTCAAAAGAGCAGATTACTTGAAAAGTCCAGTAGATATAAAAGATATCCTTTATTTCGTTTCGTTTCAAAATGAGGAAAATGTGGCAGTTCGATAAGAATTTCTGGTGGGGGAAAGTAAAACTGCCAGCTTTAGCCTCCAAGGCGAAAGGCATACGGCTCCTCAATAATGTAGTCGTTTTGTGACATCTGTGGAAATCCTAGCGAAATAAAAATTCGATTCGAGACTTCAATTTAAAACTAGATCGAACTTACTTCATGTGGAATGAACCACAAACATAATCGTGGCAGGGGTTAGTGCTGGGTCACTAACTTTCCTGGTTGGTAGGAGATCTCTAGACGGTTATTTTATTATCCAAACCGTATGAGTCAAGGGCTTTTTCGTTCAGTAGTAGGGGACGCGCCAGGTTGCTCCACACCTCGACTAAAGTTTTTTTTTTTTTTTTTTTAAAAACCTTTATTGCGTCATGATTTATACAACATCGATAGTATTTACAACAGTTAAAACATTTAAAATCATTATAAACGATACATTTAAAGTTAAATAGACCCAATATTAGCCAAAATATTACAATATATAAGATATACTAGTCATTTTAAACAACAAATCAATAAGAAGAAAAACCCTAAATCTTACAAATCTAGACAAGATGCAAAAATGTTGCTCAAATTTACAGTTCATAAACCCAATACAAATATTGCATTTTATAAGATAAATTAATTCCCGAACAATAAAACACTATTTTTTAAGGAAAGTTACTTTAAATAGGATAACCAATAAATAATACAAGTCTAAGAAAGGAACAGGATGCAAAATTTTATACAAATAAAAACCCCGGTACAAGTTAAAATTGCGACAAACCAGTATCCTTAACTTAAAGTATGACAAAAACAACATTGCAAAAATAACGATACAGGTGATAACAAATGTTGATGAGTGCATGAGATTGCTAATTGATTAATGGTACATCGACTTGACTACAAATGATGATGACACCCTACCATGAGATGATTAATGAGGATATATATGTTAAGGAGTATCTACATTGCATAATATTCATAGACACAAAGGAAGTATTTACAAACAAAGCTACTTGCTTTGTAAGACGACCGAAGGGTCGATAAAGGTTTTTAAATATTTATTTAAACAACAAAAAAGTTTCAAATCTGTTCTGTTATGTCTTGTGTCATGTGTTCATATATTTGTGTAAATATTGTACTGTCGTAATGTCTGCCGTCGTATACAGCCCTATTTCTACATGTCCATACAAGATATCTAAAGTCAGCTAGTAAAGTCAATAGCTTGAGTTCTGTTCGTCTCGTCATCTGTGGTAACGTGTTAAGCGTGACTGTTCTGTATAAATTTAGCGTTTGTTGTGTGTTGGAGGCTATTAGTCTCCTTAATTTATTTAAAGTGGGGTCACTGTCCTACATGTGTAAAACAAGTGGTCTTCTGTCTCTATAATGTTGTCACTGCACAGTTTACATTTTGGTGGCGCTTTGCCTGCTTTTTTTGCTGACTGCATGCCCGCAATAGGTGTTAAATTGTGTAGTAATCTGAAAGTGACTTTTTTTGCTTGTGGTTTGATGTCTATTGAATGAATGTTTGTGAAACTCTGTGTGTAATCGGTTATAAAAAGTTTGTACCCTCTTCGTGTGTTTAGAGGTGTTTCTTGTGCTGCAACTAGAAGTTTGTATATAAGTTTGGTGTCTTGTTTTATTAAATGTTTATTTCCTTCTAAATTTTGTAAACATATTGCGTAAAAGGGTGGTGGTGTACCAAAAAAGTGAGGTTGGTTATTGTTTAGTTTACAAAGATTAGATAATCTTAACCCAATATAATAGTGTGCCAGTGGGTATAGACTCGGGCTTTTTATAACTTCCCCTATGTATTTATTTCTTAAAGCTTTAATTTTAGTATTGATATCCTGTAAGGCTATTCCCCCTTTATTTTTAGGTTGTATTAAAGTAGCGTGTTTAATACTGTACCAAGTATTCATAAAAATGAAGGCCCTAATTAGTTTATTAATTTCCGTTATAATCTTTTTAGGTACTATCTGTATGTTTGCTGTATAAATTATTTTTGGCATAATAAAACTATTAACTATAACACTTCTTCCGAAAATGGTGGCCGTTTTATATTTGTAATTTCTAGCATCTTTTGAATTTTCTCTAACAATTTTGTCCATGTTTCTTTGTTGGGGTCTTGTGGATTAAAAGAATAGTTTATCCCATAAATTTTAATCTTATTTACTTGTGTTAATATAAAAGGGAAATCTGATTTATTGCTCCATTTACCTATCCCCATTATACTAGATTTTTCAATGTTTAGTTTGGACTCGCTAGCGTATCCAAACTCTGTGAAAACCTCTAAAATATTTTTTTATAGAATCCTTTGTTGTTGGAAAGAATATCGTATCATAGCGTAGGCCAAAAATTTCCTTTCCCCTGTACCGGGAACGAAAGTTCCCGTGATATTTGTATCTTGTCTTATTCTTTCCAAAACTGGTTCTAATGTTATTACATATAGCAAGGGCGATAAAGAACAACCCTGCCTGACACTTCTCGTTAATTTGAATGATTTGGTTAAACTGTGGTTAACCAAAATTCTACTTTCAGGTTTGTTATATAAAATTTTTATCCATGTTCTAAAATAATTCCCTGTGTTATTTGCTTTAAGACTTTTATGTAGAAATGCATGTGATACTCTATCAAATGCCTTTTCCTGGTCTAAAGATAATATGGTGCTCTGGCACTGCCTGTCATGCGTGTATGTGATTAAATCTCTAATGAAGTGTGTGTGTCTACTAATGTTCCTGCCATGTACACTACATTGTTGGTTTTCATGTATCATAGTATGCATGTGTGATTTAAGCTTCAGAGTAAGCGATTTAGCTAGAATTTTGTAATCAGTATTTAAAAGGGAGATGGGTCTAAAATTCTTAATTGACTTTTTGTCATTACTGTCCTTGGGGATTAAAGTAATATAAGACTGATTTAAGCTGTCCGGGAGTTCCCCTTTTTGAAATGCTTCTTCAAATGTTTTAATTAGAATGGGGCCTAAACATGGGAAGAAAAACCTGTAAAATTCTGCCGTTAGCCCATCTGGCCCGGGTGCTTTATCTTTTTGGAAGGTACTAAGGGCCTCTTGTAAATTGCCTAAAGTTAAAGGTTGGTCTAGCTTCTCACTTTCCTCATCACTTAAATGTTTTGTGTATTGTAGAAATTTATTTTGTATATTTGCGTCGGTTTCCTCTTTAGTATATAGTTGTTTATAATATTCGAAGAAAGCGTGACTAATGTTGGTGTTGTCTGTTTGCTGATGTCCTTTCATGTCTATTATTTCATGAATCTGTCTACTGCGTTGAACGTTCTGTTCTACTGCTAAATATTGCCTACTCAGGATTTTTTGTGTTATAGTGTTTATTTTTGACTTAAGTAGTGCTCCCTGGTAGGTATACTGCCTATATTGATCTAACTGTTCTTCTAAGGTGTGGATGTGAGGGTTCGTGTTGTTTAAATTTTTAGTTAAACTAATTGTTTCTTCCAAAATCCCCTCTTCTTTTTTAAATTTCCTATGTATAAGTGTAGCCAAAATCTGTGTCCTATCTCTTATTGTATTTTTTAACATGTCCCAATAGTGTGCGATGTTATTATTGGGAATGTCTTGTGCGTAACCTTGTATTAATTGTGTTATTTGCTCTGTGTAGTAAGTGTTTTTGAGTAAATCATTGTTAAATTTCTAATGCGGGGATCTCTTTACTTGTTTGTGCGTGTGTCCCGTACTTAAAGATGTATAAACTGCGTGATGATCTGTGAATTTAAGAGTGTTTTTTATGTGATATGTTTTGTGTATGTTGTAGTCACTAGTGGTATAAATTCTATCTAGTCTTGAAGCCAGTCTGAGATATGGGTTTGTTTTGGCATAGTATGTAAAAGTTTGTTTGTTGGGTTCTATTTTCCTGTATGCGTCTGAAAGGTCATGTTCGTCTAACATAGCCTGAAACTGTCGTACAAGTGAAAACTTTTCCCGTGTCTGTGTTCTCGTGAAGCCACTTGACCGGTCTAGGTCAGACAGGACACAGTTAAAGTCTCTCCTAAAGTTTTCTTAGTCCCTTTGTAATGTTCCGTTAGTATGTCGTGTAATCCGTCATAAAACTTAGGTCTGTCGATTTTTGTGGCTGGTGCGTAAATATTAATGAGTGTGTGCGTGTCATGTTCGTTGTGTTTGTTTTGTATTTGTATAATGACAATTCTGCCACAATTGTCTGTTCTATAATGTATTGTTTCCCAATCTTATTTAATTTGAAGGATGGCAGCACCACTATGGCAGGTGCCCCGGGCGAACCAACCATGTTTCAGTCCTAACTTAGTTACTATTTGACCGGCATGTAAGTCATTAGTAACACCGGTCTGTTTCAAGAACAGGAAATCCGGTTTATCTTTTTAAATCAGTTTAATTACATGGTCTAGTTTATTTCTCAAACCATTGATATTGAGAGATATTATCACTAGACTGCATGACGAAGTGGTAAACAGAGGTTGGCCACTCGTTGTAAACTGTCTACCTGGCAAAGTGGCAGGGTGGTCACTTGCCATATCTAAACTATCTGACGAAGCGGGGACGGAGTGAAGACCGCCTGTCTTTCTTGGGTTACAAGGCAGAGTAGTGATCTGGGGCTGGCTACCTGTCGTAAGTGAATTTCTCAACAATGTACTAGTTGAAGGCTTATCATGTGTTATAATTGTTGTACCTGGTAAACAGGTAGGTTGGTCACTTGTAATTAGTCTACTCGGCAGAGCGGTGTCTGAGTGCTGACCGTTTTTCTGCTATGACTATACAACTTGACACATCCGTGACTACACTTCTTGACAAAGCGGTGCTTAATGGCCAACTGTTTTCTGTAGTATGACTGCTCGACACATTAGTAACTGATCGCTGGCTAAAAGTCATTATGCCCTGATAATTAGGGCCTAGCGCTGGCAAGGCCGCGCTGTCGGACCCTCCCGCCACGGGGGGGGGGGAGGGGGGTGGGGTGGGGGTGGGGGGGGGGTTGGCTGTTTAGATAAAACTGTGCGCATGTTAAGTGTGTGTGTGCGGTGTCAAAATATACATTAAAATATCACTAAACTTATTTACATTAAAGGAAGAACACAAAAATCTTAAATCATAAAAAACACTGCCTAAACTATAGGTATTTGTACACTTTACTATAAATAAATACATAATCTTCACTTGAAGCCACTGGAGGGGGCACATCTTCTTCCGCACTGGTAGTTTTTTGTACAAACTTCTAACAGACTCACGGGGGGGGATAACCTTGAGGTGCAGCTTGGGCGTGCCCTCACTTGCACTGTTCGCTATCAGACCTCCCACTTGTCTCACCTGCTTGAAGCCGGAACATAACTGCTTGCACTGGGCCCCAGTGCAGGAAAGAAAGGCTTGTAGGGGTAAGCTCATGCGTAACCTACATCATCAAACAGTTGCCCGTCGATGAACAGGCTTGCTGGCGACAACACGGCTTCCATTTCGTCGTCTTCTGCTGTTGCTGCCGCCCAACTCACCTGTGTATTCATCGGCGTTGGCGCCTCTGGAACCTCGGAACTTGACCTTCTAGGGCTGTTTGGCGTGGACATCCCACGCTCATCAACCACAGGTGTTGACGAGATCTCCTTAGGGGAGGGTTCTGACGCAGCCGCCCTAGGCGATGGCGGTAGGGCTTTCCTATTAGGAGAAGACTTGGTCGGCGACTTGCTGTTGCTGCACCTCACCTCCTTCAACTTTACATGCCCTGTTGCCTGTAACAACAGCCTCTTTCTGTTTTTCTCCCCTCTTCTGGAGAGCACCCCTTGGAAATCTACTCCATTCATGCAAGATTCGGGTTCAAGGCTCTCTGGTGCGGGGCTCTCTTGTGCAATGTTTTCTGGCGCGGGGCTCTCTTCCCGGCGGTTCTGTTCCGCTGGTGTTTTATTTTCTACCGCCTCCTCTTCCCTGGTTTGTTTGACCTGGGTGGTAGCCGCCCGCTTCTTTGGGCACTGGCTGACCCAGTGCGTGTCTAGCCCGCAGATAGCACATTGTATCCTTCGCCCTGGAAGGGCCACCCATACTCTTTGGAACTTCTCTTCTGATCCTTCCATCTTCAGGTTACGAAGTGTGGGATTTGGTGTACCGAAGGCTTGTATGCGACGTTCCACTTGTCATAAGCAGTTTTTATTCGAGATACTTCAGCATTTTTGTCCCCTGACACCGCTGCTGCAACACGTTGGACCGCCTCGGCCTTCATGGTCGGAGGCATCCAGTGTAGGACCCCCTTGGACCTCTCTTTATGAAGGTGTTCAACGTAAACAGACGTGTGTGGATTTGTCTACTCGAATTTCTTCCCGTGCAAGCCCTGATAATGTTTCATCTGGGCTGCCGATGTTAATGTTGCATACCACCTAAAAGGGCTTGCAAATCTATATAAAGTGGCCACGCCACTCGTTCCAACACCAGCTGGACCGGTTAGGATACTCGCAATTAAGGAGTACGAGGCACGATTGGCTTGTGGCCCTGCTACAGTAATCAACAACGTACCTTGTCTGTGTAGTACGCCTCCTTCTAGGTCTTTTTCCATCTTGATCTGGATCACTGGCACAACTGGTGCTGCCATTATATATTACTCCTCTTGGTTGGAAAAAACCAATATGGAAACACAAATAAGCGAAGCTGTTAGCTGAAAAGCTACACCACAGCACACACAAACCTCCAAGAGAGAGTGACGCCTTCGGTTTGACAACTAGCTTCGAGATAACTGTCTCAAGCTCTGACTGGTTACTAAGATGCATCAGTCTTTATACTTGTCTGGTGCTATGGCTTGCCAGAGGAAATATTTCTCATTAGAGTTAAGGCCGGAAACCTTTAATGATTGGTCTTGGGGGCTAGTTGACTGTTTGAAATAATCTTTAACCTAACCATCTACGAATCCACTAGTCTAAAATTATTGTTTCTATGTGATGATGACCAACCATTGTTTAAAGTTCTCTCTAATCTAAATGTTTTCCGGTCTGACTTGTATGAAGTCCACACAAGGTTTGATGACATCATGGGTTCATGTGTGTCATGACTGATGATGTCATTGATTCTTGACTAGGGGTTTATTTATCTCTAACTAGTCATTCATAAGTATTTTACTATAAGGCTAACAGTTGTAGCGACGTAGTAGTCTACACTGTTACAAAACTTACATACCCCCTTAGGATTAATAAGCTCATGGTGTGACTGTATTGGCTGAATTTAATCTGCCCTGCATGCAGCGTGAAAAAATAACTTTTCTTGCAGATGCTGTCTTCCAGTTTCTCACTCTGGCTTCTGGATTTGGTGTGTGTGATTTTCAACGCGCCGCTCTGTCCTTATATTTGGGCATATCTTACGTACGAGAAAGCACACTTTGAAGTCCCATAAAGTTTTCGTTTAATCTCTCCGTTTGAGGCGATTTGAGGCAATCTGTGCTTTCTCTGTACTTGTTTTCTCTTCTTTTCACTACACAATTATATCCTTCCTTCCTTCTTAGGTATTCTTTCATTTTCCCCATATGAGGCTTTCATTCTATTCAAGTTTTATCGCAATTCGTTTAGGCATGTATGTATAATAAATTTTTAAAGATTATTAGCTAACTTTTAGCAGATGTAATAACGATGAAAAATGTTAATTATTTTAAAAACTATTTATATTTGAATAATATCCTTTTGGATATCATTTATAGTCTATCTCCTTTGGTGAATTATTTTTATTTAATTGTATTCCAACCAGGCGTTTTCTTGTAGTTTTAAATTTAATTTCCTGTAAATGCAAACTTTTAAAGTCGGCCATTCATTCCTATATTCGCTATCCTACCTTTTTCAATACCGTCCGGCTGAACGTCAGTCCCGTTTTTTCCGCCAACTTCAAACTTCAAAGCAAGCTCCGTCGCGTGTTATCCTTGCGCTGTGTGTGTGTGTCGCGCTACACATTTTTTCACAAACAAAGCAAGAGGTACCAAATCTCGCTACAAATACAAATAACATAATTTATTAAAAGAGAAATAGTATTAAATACAGATTTATTTATTAATGTGCTTAAGGATATTAATTACTTTTATGACTCATTCCTTCTTTGACAACAATATCATTTTTATATTTGACAATGTATGTTTCAGCGCACTAGAGTAATTTGTGTTCATATATGCATAAATCAGGAAACTTATAATTGAATTAATTGGTACCAGAAAGAACAATCCTGCGTAAATGTTGTCTGGGATCCTGTTACTAATGTCGAATACTGCGCCCAGGAACGTCGGAACGGTAAAAGCTAAGAATATACCAAACATAAGAGCAAAGAACTTGACATTTCTCATCACCGCCATACGATTGTTTCTCATTACAATGTCACCTGAAGAGATGTCAGTCTGAAGTCTTCGGGCATTGGCTGCTTTTGTTGTGTTTGAAAGGCACTTTGGCGATCTTAAAGTAGCAAATAAACACTAATATATTACTTGCACCTCTACACCTCACGGTAGAAGGGGAACGAATAATTTAAGTAAGTAATATTACTCGCACGATAAATACTACAACTCACACAGTAGTAAACGACAGGTTGGTGTAATATAATGCACCTCTCGTGATACGTATCATTCGTGTAAGCCAGCGGAGGAATGATCCTGTCGATAAATCCAACAATTCATACGGAAAGCAGATTTATCAACACGCGTCTTTTTGTTACTTTCTTTATGTAGTAAAACAAATGAGCTATTAGAATATATCGATCTACTGCGATCAAACCCATGAACGTCACCGATAGATTAGTTATTCCAGAAGATGCGCCAAGCATAAAGCAGTTTGCAAGATTTGATCCGGGAGGCCAAACAATAGATCATTGACGGCCAGCTATGCAACAAACATAGTTGTGTTTGTGTGCAACTTTTCCGTACGCCATATTATGTTAATCACAACCAAACATTCGCACACTGTGACAAAACTTATAAACGCTGTAATGTACACAATATACATATCATAATATACCTGAACGGCATAGTTATCTGTAACATTAACGGCCATTGTTTTCTATCTCAATTGTATTTTGTCTTAAATGTCAGATACCTGAGTTATCGATCTGTAAATATAAAGTATGAAATAGAAGTAGCAAGAATACAATTACATAAATGGACATGTATATATTGCACACAGAAGGAATGCCCTGTTTTAAAGACCTGGCCTTCATAACGATACGCATGTATCCCCTCCCGAAGATCCACAAATGTGGGCACATGTTGTTCTAATAGAAAACTGAAAATTAGCTTAATAACACTGACAAACAACATTTTTCTTTCTTATATAAGAATAAGTGTTCTTAGGTCAGTTTCTTGCGCTGATTTCAAATTTGAAATCCGTTTATCTCTATCACGTCGGGTTCTTAAGATATTTGTGAATAAATATATTTTTGGGAAACCGTTATTTGCTCCGTTTCATTTTTACTATATAACTTTTTAAAAATTAATAAAATGCAAAATAATTCTACTTTTTATACTGCTAAAAGATGCATGACATATGTTACGTTATATTTCAAATAGTTACTGTATTTTGAAATAATTCTGAGTGAAATATGGCTTCTAGAAGTTGTAGAAATTCGGCTGATCTGTTCTGTTACGTGTGCGGATATTTTACCGATCGTGTTCACCAGAAAAACTTTACACCATTGCTAAAGAAAGCATATGGACTTTATTTCGATTCGAAAGTTGATGATGCAAATAAATCTTGGAAGCCAAAATGCAGTTTGTTCGACTTGTGCAAATACATTGGCAGGTTGGTTACGAAAATCGCCGAAGCATAAGTCGATGCCTTTTGGAGTGCCAGTAATATGGCGTGAACCGACAAATCACGCTACTGATTGTTACTTCTGCTTGACAAATATCTATGGTTTCACTTTTAAAACTAGAAAGTCTGTGGTTTATCCAAATATTGAATCGGTTTCGAAACCAGTGCCTCATGATCCAATCACGTGTCCGATCCCAGTTCCACCAGAACAATATCCATTGGACGTGAATGAACCATCAGAAAGTGATAGTTTACCTGCTTTAGAAACTAATTCTGACTCGGATTATGTACCGGTGAATGATGGTGTTCACTTAATTAACCATTCAGAACTTTCAGATCTAATACGTGATCTCGCTCTCACCAAGGGACCTCAAGATGCAGCAATAGAGACCGCAGTCAGCGACTCATAGCTTGACTGCCTGCGTCAGGACCAGCGAACCAGAGCTGGTCAAGACCGCACTCCACCTCCACGTGGTGGTCCTGGAAACAGTCTGCAGCTGTGCAGTCTGGCTGAGCGAGTGTGGATCGAAATGGGAAGGCAAACCCGGTCCTAAAAAATGCCGTGCAGAAGTCGGATGTGTCGACCGAAAGGTGCAGATATCACAGCTTAGGCGTAAACAGACACAACGCAACCACCGACCTTTTCAGGACGAACGAAGAAGAAGAAGAAGCTCTCACCAAAGGACAAGCAAAATTACTCGGTTCGCGACTCAAAGAATGGAATCTTTTAGCGCCCAATACTCCGATATCTAAATTTCGTCATAGACACAGAGAACTTGTTCAATACTTTGAGATGGATGATGACATTTGCTATTGCAAAGATGTAAAAGGTCTAATAGTGCACCTCGGTCATGAGCACATAGTCAACGAATGGCGACTTTTCAACGACTCTTCCAAGACTAGTCTAAAAGCCGTGTTATTGCATAATGGAAATTTATTTTCATCAATTCCAGTCGCCTACTCTGTTCATATGAAAGAAACTTATGACAATATGGCTATACGTTTGGCAAAAATAAAGTACAATGACTACTAATGGCGGATTTGTGGAGACCTAAAGGTCATTGCAATTCTCACGGGCATGCAGACTGGGTATACTAAATTTTGTTGCTTCCTATGTGAATGGGACAGCCGCAACAGACAGGAACATTATGCAAGAAAGGTGTGGCCTATCAGGGATCGTATGCAGCTCGGGCATAAAAATGTAATACACGAGCCATTAGTTAACAAAGACAGCATCAATTTACCACCTTTACATATAAAGTTGGGGCTCATGAAGAATTTCGTAAAAGCGTTAGATAAAACGAGCAAAGATTTCACTTATCTTCGAGAAAAGTTTCCGCAAATTAGCGATGCAAAGATAAAGGAAGGTATCTTTGTAGGACCTCAGATTAGGAAAGCTATTGCAGACAAACAATTCGAGAACTTGTTACATGGTAGTGAACTTCGCGCATGGATGGCATTCAAATCGATCGGCGATAACTTTCTGGGAAATCACAAATCTGTCGACTATGTGCATATTGTTAAGCAGTGCATAGATGCATACAGAATTATGGGTTGTAACATGTCCCTCAAAATCCATTTGCTCGATTCGCATCTTGACTTTTTCCCTGACAACCTTGGCGAAGTCAGCGATGAACATGGAGAACGATTCCATCAAGATATCGCCGTAATGAAGTCATGTTATCAAGGACGGTAGAGTGTGACCATGCTTGCCGATTATTGTTGGATGCTTCATCGCGATGTACCACATGCCATTCACCGACAAAAGTCGACTGCAAAGAAATTCAAGCCTACATAACTGTTATACTTCTTGTACAAATGATGTTGTAATACTGTATGCATTGTTAAAAAACTTCAATTGCGTATTTCTAGAGATCCCGACCTGATAGAGAAAAACGGATTGCAGATTTAAAAACAGCGCATTAAAATTGACCAGAAAAACATAGAAATGTTAGAGAAAGAAAAAAAAAATTACATTTTGTTGGTTCTTTCGGTTCTTTACGGCTGTCGAAAACATTACAGTACAGCACCGTCAGTAGTAAAGATCGTTAGGTTTTAAATTGTACCATTAGAAACAATACTCCCTAAACTTTTTCTAGTATTATCAAAATACATATTTACCGCTGTAAATACTTTGGTCTGTCGGTCTGTCACACTTTGCACACCGTCGTTTGCGCACCTTTTTGTATTTTCGAGAGAGTGCATTAACGTTCAGTCACAGCTAAGGGGGTGCAACCGTGGTTGAAAGTTAGACAGTAACATTGTATTGGTTCCCCTTATATGTACTCTCCCGAAAATAGAAAAAGTGTGACGTTGTGCATTAAATCAGCAGACAGTCAAGATACTCTTCTGTCCAGTTTCATTCGGGAAACGGATTTAACTCATCATTTTTCTTAAAAATAATCTTAAAATATAAGTGTCTGATTGTTTCTTCAAGACAAAATTTTAATTTAAAGTATTGCAGACGTAATATTATGGATCAAAATGATAAAATGGCTAAAAGGAAGAGCAAGCGAGACTATAGAAGAAGCAGCAATGTAACAGTGTAACAGAAAAAACACACTATTATTAAAAACCTGCCAGTTTTGGCGGGTTGTTGCTAGTATTAAATAGCTGGTTAGTACTACCCGCATAATCGTGCACAACATGGAACAACAGTTTTTCGACATAAACTTTAAAAAAGACATCTTATAAAAAGAACAAGAAAAGATTATGTCGTACGGATAGGTTTGAGAGTTATTTTTGGCCCTCCTGAGTAGGGTGGATGGTGATAAGTACGTGAGAAAAAGGTGTGAGTAATAGATTTTCACAGGTGATAGTTTTAAGAGAAGATATGTCTATGGAATGAGTAAGTTTCTCTATTCCATCCTATCTATACGACTATAATTTAGTACAAGACAATCTTGCCCTTCCTTATACATATAAATATAAGTTTAACTACACACACAAACAGCTATGTGACAACAAGACACACAAACGTGAAAAACTACGGTTCATTGGGTATGGGTCTGACCAAACACAAAGTAAGTTTTCTTTGTTGTTTATTATCATTAAACTTTAAAACATCAAATATCTATGGAAAGATCAAATAAAATCAGATTTACGCACATATGAAAATAACAGAATAAATGTGCTCTCCCCCTCTGGAGAAAAGAACCCAAAAAGTAAATAACCCAAAGGTCAAAGGTTAGCACTATGTTACAGAATAGACAGGAAAGAAAAATAAAGTTACTACTAAATGCTACTCAGTAAAGTAAACAATTAGCAAAATCCAGGTTAGTACGATCCTGTAACGAAGAAAAATATTCGCTCTCTCTCTCTCTCTCTCTCTCTCTCTCTCTCTCTGACATACAGTGGCCACTCAATCACGCTTACCTAATTTTGGTGATATCCCTTGGAATTACAATGGTTCCTGAATATACAAAATGTCAGGTGCATTACCCAAATTGGCCCCAGGCCATCCTTCAATAAACGCCTAAGAAGATCTTGGGTTCACAGTAAACAGAGAAAAATACTTCCAGTATTGGGAAACATCTGGTTGCTAAAAACTGTTACAATTGATTACTGATGGTGTGGTAAAGTGGGATGTTATAAATATTTATAGGGGACTTAGTGTACTGACTGAGATCAGCTGTGAAGGTATCTGTATCTAATAGGTGTAGTGTTTTACAGATAACCTTACTTGCTACCACATTTATACCTCAGTAAGAATTATTCTGGAATATTGTGATGACTACGTTAAATGTCTAGGGTTATGAAAATGATGAAGTGTAAGTCACAACAACAACAGACAGATAAACAATTTATTTTATTCCACAACACTTTACACCACTGTGACACTCACATACATATAACACTCTATAAGAATATCTTAAATGAGTCAAGTGTAAAGTTTCAAATAGATATGTATTAATTTCTTTCAACTATTTGATATCCTGATTCAACAACAAAGTGAACCAGGAATCACAATCACAGGTTTTATGCACACAATTATAACTAGAATCTTTGGATTGACATATTTTATTAGTATTATCCTATGTGTGTAAGTTGTGAAGTAGTATTATGAGGTAATACTTGTTTTCAAGCTACGTTGTTGTTTGTCATCACGACTTCAAGTGTTTGATTATCGTGGAAATAGTATTGGGAAAAGTTCACAGTTCCTGTCCTTTGAAACAATTTATTGTCCCTCTGTATTTAATATAATGTAAATTTTAGAGGGGGGGGGCACATAATGTTGAGCTCCTCTGGCCACAGAAGCTTATCTTTCGTGATGGCGGCAGGAAAAGACTCCTCTGCTCGATTGCTTCACTGTGTTCTGGAGACACCTCACTGGCCGCTATCTGGACCAAGGAGTATGCTGTCAGCCTCTGGATTCAGCAAAACTCAGACCAGGTGCTCCTTCAATAACTTAGGACCACGGTCCCACAATTCATGGAAATAATAAACAATTACGTTGACTGGCAATGAATATGGCACAAATTCCGATCTGCCTCTGTCCCAGGCTTTTATTTAGAAAAATATGCACTGGTTCTCAACGCACTGTTTCTTAGTAAGTTTATTTCAAAATGTGGCACTGAACTGACGCTCCTAATTGACTATATTGGCGGGTCTAACCAATCGGGCCATGTTTGCACAGCTTTTCAAAAAAATTTTTACCCTTCTCATGTTTCCCCTAACAACAAAATTAGTATTTGTAGTCCGAGTAATCGTGTTTAGCCTTACAGTTACTTCTATCCAATCAAATAGGATTTAACATGGTGGCCTATTTCCCGTAAAATGGTGGTTTCAAAACATGCCACTGTGCGATTCTGATTTGGTGCTGTCAGACAACCTCACTATTCTCTTTTGGCTATAATTTGTTAATTCCTAGACTATTTGCGTAACACTTAACATATTCTTTGTCAGCAAGTCCTAAGGCACCCAAATATATTTTTATGCTTAGAACCGCCACCTGTCCTGCCTTTTCGACTGTTCTGTCAGACTAATGTCAGGATTTCAGACATAAAACAGTAGAATGTCATGTTTCCTGATAAGCATTAAACAGGTTTTTCAACCTAACTCTCGTATGGGTAGTGTTTTTTTATCACTGTCGATTTGAAAAAAGTTAGTGCTTCTGGCCTTACGCTTGGGGGTGGCATTAATTGTATATCGCGCGACGCGTGTTAGTGTTGCATGCGTTCCTGCTTTCAGCCCTCCCTCTCTCTATCCTAAGTTCATCTGTCTTTTCATCACGCAGTGTAAAAAATGAAATTAATGCCAATATTAATCTAGGCCATTACGCAGTGTGCCTAGCTCAAGGTTTTCTTAGAAATACAGTACACGTTTTATTGTAGAAAGCGTGTAGTGATGCAGTAGGCTTTACTATCAACGTGAAAGCGTTACAATTTTGCAGACGGAGCATAAAAAAAGAGATTTTCTTGTTTAACTAGCATGGCGTTCTATTAACACAGGCGTACGCTATAGGGACGGCACTGTTCTTTACCAGTCTTCTTTCCTTTTATTGAATTTATTCGTTAAGCTTTTACCTTTACTTTTTTAATTTATATATGTGGATTTAGAATGTTTCACGACAAATTCTCCCCTCTTAAAACAGACGTTATATGTCAGTCTATAATTCTATATACACATAGAGAAATTTATTATTATTTCTGGGGCTTACGGTGATTCTCATCACACGGATGGCGGCTTAAAAAATCAGCTCCCAGATTTCTTTTTCCAGAAATATACTCTATGCTAAAATCAAATGGCTGCATAAGTAAGGACCATCTGAGTAACCTAGAATTTTCATGCCTAGCCTGCGCTAGAAACGATAAAGGTTTGTGATCCGTTTGTAACTTAAATGCCTTCCCATACAGATAAATATTGAATTTCTTTATCGCCCATATTACTGCAAGACATTCTTTTTCGCTAGTTGAGTAATTGGTTTCAGCTTTATTCAACTTTCTGCTAGCATATGCCACTGGGCTTAATTCCCCATCTAGTGCATCTGATTTCTGTAACAGGGTCGCACCTAACCCGATATTACTGGCATCCGTCCTTACAATGAATTCTTGACTTAAGTCAGGTAATTTCAAAATAGGTTTGCTTGTGAGCTTTTCCTTCAATTCCTGGTAAGCCAATTCACATTGTGGTGTCCACGTAATTCGATCTGGATGTCCTTCACGTGTCAAATCAGTTAACGGTGCACATATGGAATTAAAGTTTTTGATATACTTTTGGTAGAAACCACATAATGAGACAAAGGATCTCACGTCTTTCTTGGTTTGTGGTCTCGGTGCTTTCTTTAGTTTCTCTAAATTATTGGGGTCAGGGGTCATGTTTCCCTGATGGATTGTGTGTCCCAAAAATTCTAATTCTTTACATCCAACGCAACATTTGGTTGGCCCGGCTGTTAAATTCGCTTCCTTAAGTCGATTAAACAGCATGTTCAGAGAGTCAATGTGTTCCTAAAATGTTTCTGTGGCTATAAGGATATCATCCATGAAACTTGTGATGCATGGATTATTCAGAGGGTCCAATAATTTTCTCATCATTCTAGAGAAGACACTAGGCGCATTCTTCAATCCAAATGGCAATCTGTTAAACTCATAGTGTCCCTCTGAGGTACTAAAAGCTAGGTATGGTCTAACCTCAGGCTTTACTGGAATCTGATAGTATCCTTTACTCAGATCCACTTTTGAGAAATATTTAGCTTTATTTAGCCTGGCAAACAACTGGTTTGTATCCGGCAATGGATCCACCTGTCCTTCTGTAATAGCATTCAGTCTCCTGTAATCTATACAGAGTCTATGTTCTCCAGAGGGTTTCCTTAAGAGCACCACACTGGAACTATACGAAGATTCACTGTGTGAAATTATTCCCTCCGTCAACAAATAGTCTATCTCTTCCTTCAAAGCTTTCTCCTTAGCAAAAGGAATCGAATAGGGTTTCATACAGACAGGTGTGGGGTCTATCAGTTTCATATCATATTCCAATAAGTTTGTATGCCCCGGTCGGTCTGTTAACACCTCTGTATGATTATCTAGAACCTGTTGCACTCTCTCTTTCTGATTTTTAGTTAAATGTGTACTGATTTTCACCTGTGCCGCTGTCTCACAGGGGTGTAATGGATATTCAAATGATGAAAGTGGTTCCTTTTTCATCTCCATGGCAATGGACAAGGTCAACAAGTGTGTCTCTTCCTGATTTTCTCTTTCCAAGTATTTCTTCAGGAGATTCACATGATAGATTTTTTCTTTCCCCTTCTTATCTATCTTATAATTGGTTCTAGACACCTTCTCTAGAACTGTATATGGACCTTGCCATCCAATTTATAATTTATTTTGACTACCGGGTAGAAGAAGCAGTACCTTCTCTCCCACAGCCAAATCTCGGTCTTTAGCTTTCCGGTTATAATAGGCAGCATGTTTCTTCCTGGCTTGTTTCAAATTTTCATTGGCAAGTTTCCAGCCAGTTTTTAAACGAGTGGTCAGCTCATTCACATATTGGTATGAGGATGTAATATTTTCCTCTGCCTTTTCATCAGTCCACGTTCTTAACAGGGCTTCGAGTGGACCTTTTATTGGCCTTCCAAACAATAATGTTGCCGGGGCCATACCGGTTGAACTATGGGGTACTTCCCGATAAGCAAAGAGGGCGGCGTGAAGGTACTGGTCCCATGTATCTGGTTTTTCGTGTGCCAACTTTCTCAGGATTGACATCAATGTGCCATTAAATCTTTCCACTTGGCCATTTCTTTGGGGATGGTACACACTACAATGGAAGTGTTTGGCCTGGAAGATCCTGAAAACTTCTTCTGTTAGTTTCCCCCTGAACTGAGAGCCATTATCAGTCAAGATTTGATTGGGAAAGCCTAACCTTGTGAAAATTGTGAGTAATGCCTCTGCCACATGTTTAGAGTCAATGGATGACAGGGCTACCGCCTCTCCCCACATAGAACAAGTGTCCACCAGAGTCAGAATGTAGCGGTTCCTCCTCTTGGTTCGAGTGAGAGGTCCCACAATGTCCACGGCAACTCTCTCAAAGGGTGTTCCCACTATGGGCATTTTCCCTAGAGTTGCTGGTGCAGTCCAATGCTTAGGTGCTACTCGTTGGCACCCTGGACAGGATTTTACATATCGTTTGATATCTTCAGTTATCCCTGGCCAGAAATAGTGACAAGCTATACGCTGCCCTGTAGCGCTGATCCCCATATGACCACTGAAGGGAATCGCATGCCCTAGTTCCAACACTTTAGTCCTATATGAAGTGGGAAGGACCAGCTGTCCGTGACCATTGGATTCAGATCCAGCCTTCCTATAAATCAGCTTGTTCTTCATATAAAATTCTCCCTTGCCTGGAGGTGTATGAGATTTGGGCAACTTCTTGAAACACGGCTTTAGTGTTTTGTCCTCCGCCTGTGCCTTCCTCATCTCATCTGGATGAGTAATTATTGGATTATCCTCCTCCCTTTTAGACTGTGATCTGGTCTGCACTGTTGCCAATATCACAGGTCTCTTGGGATTCCCCAAGAAGACATATCTACACCCCAATATCAGAGGGTAGATTGGCTCATTTATCACTGCTGCTTTTATGATTCCTTCCACATATCGCGTTTTCACCTTTATCCGGGCGACGGGAAGTGTCATGGTAGCTACTTCCTTGGTTGCAGTTTGAATCTCCACTGTTTCTGTGGTGTATTGAACTGCCTGCACCAGGTGAGAACTCACAACGGACTCATAATCTAAACCTGTATCATATAAACACCTTATGGTGACACCATTACAGATTACATCTTCCCACACTGGGGGGTGGTATGGTTCCTGTAGTTCCGCAGGTTTGCCTTTTTTTCCTTTTTCCCAGATGTCATAGCAGCACAATGAGGAGGTTTCCTTCTACAATGGTCAGTGTCATGATTGTTCATCTTTTAATTTTTACACCATCTCTTTCCTTGGTTGAAAGATTTTCTTTCATCATATTTCCTTTCATCGAATTGTGGGGTTTTTTTATAATTGTTATACCGTGGCCTATCAAACTGGTGCTTACCTTTGTTCTGATCTCTAGGATCAAATTTATTAAAGTTCTGTGGTGCCTTAAAATTATCTACCTGTTTCTTTTTATTACCTGATACCTCTGCCTGAGCTGCTTGATACCTTTCTGCAACACTTAATAACTCACCCAGTCTCTCTGCACCTTGTTCCATGAGAAACTTTCTCAGGTCTGGAGCCATGGACTCTCTTAGTTGTTCTATAAGGATCATTTCCTTAAGATCTTGGGTTTTCCCCAGAGAAGTCCATTTCTCCAAGTATGTCTCTAACCGTGCAGAGAACTGGTGATAGGTTTCACCTGACAGTAGTTTAGCATTCCTAAATTTTTTCCTATAAAATTCTGCGTTCTTTTCATATCTTAACAAAAGAGCCTGCTTTAGCATGTCATAATTTTCTTGATCACCTCTGCTCATTTTAGCAAAAACTTCATAAGCTGCACCACGAAGTCCTTGAGATAACTTTAAGCTCCACCTTTCTCTCTCTAACCCATACGTGGTAGCTAATAGTTCATATCTTTTTAGATAGCTCTCAATATCATCGTCTTTCTCAACAAAATGATCTAAATGAAAGTTCATAGCTGAGGTTGAGGTTCCCTGACTAGCAGTGGCATCAGAGGTAAAGGGACTGGCACCATTTTCAGGAGCATGGCCTTGAAACTCAAACTCCCTTAGTCGTAACTCATGTTCCCTTTGTAATCTCTTCTCCTCCTTTTCTGCTTCCCTTTCTGCAACCAATCGCTTGTCTTCCCTTTCTGCAGCCTGTCTTCTTTCCTCGGCTTCCCTTTCTGCAGCTAATTTTTTGTCTTCCCTTTCAGCCTCCAATTTCTTATCCTCAGCCTCAATCTGCAACCTCTTAGCCTCAGCCTCAATCTGCAACCTCTTAATTTCTTTTTCGGCCTCTAACTTTCTTTCAGCCTCTTTTTCTAATCTTTTTTCTTCACGTTCAATAAATTTGTCACATTCCGTAGTGACATAGGCAATCATAACTTGCCCGTCCATTCCTAACTCTTTCGCAGCCTGCACAGCAGCAGATCGAAATTTGGCCAAGTCGGCCATTTTCTAACAGGCAAATGTAAACAATATCTAACTAAACAATTCAATCTAACAACCACAGGCACTGAGAGCTCAACCTTATTTCTTTCCACCCAAGGATACCTTTTAATTCTTATTATTCCCAATATATATAATAGGAGAAATTTCAATATCCCGGGAGCGAGACCCCAATATATGTGGTAAAGTGGGATGTTATAAATATTTATAGGGACTTAGTGTACTGACTGAGATGAGCTGTGAAGGTATCTGTATCTAATAGGTGTAGTGTTTTACAGATAACCTTACTTGCTACCACATTTATACCTCAGTCAGAATTATTCTGGAATATTGTGATGACTACGTTAAATGTCTAGGGTTATGAAAATGATGAAGTGTAAGTCACAACAACAACAGACAGATAAACAATTTATTTTATTCCACAACACTTTACACCACTGTGACACTCACATACATATAACACTCTATAAGAATATCTTAAATGAGTCAAGTGTAAAGTTTCAAATAGATATGTATTAATTTCTTTCAACTATTTGATATCCTGATTCAACAACAAAGTGAACCAGGAATCACAATCACATGTAATCACAGGTTATATGCACACAATTATAACTAGAATCTTTGGATTGACATATTTTATTAGTATTATCCTATGTGTGTAAGTTGTGAAGTAGTATTATGAGGTAATACTTGTTTTGTTTTTCAAGCTACGTTGTTGTTTGTCATCATGACTTCAAGTGTTTGATTATCGTGGAAATAGTATTGGGAAAAGTTCACAGTTCCTGTCCTTTGAAACAATTTATTGTCCCTCTGTATTTAATATAATGTCAATTTTAGAGGAGGGCACATAATGTTGAGTTCCTCTGGCCACAGAAGCTTATCTTTCGTGATGGCGGCAGGAAAAGACTCCTCTGCTCGATTGCTTCACTGTGTTCTGGAGACACCTCACTAGCCGCTATCTGGACCAAGGAGTATGCTGTCAGCCTCTGGATTCAGCAAAACTCAGACCAGGTGCTGCTTCAATAACTTAGGACCACGGTCCCACAATTCATGGAAATAATAAACAATTACGTTGACTGGCAATGAATATGGCACAAATTCCGATCTGCCTCTGTCCCAGGCTTTTATTTAGAAAAATATGCACTGGTTCTCAACGCACTGTTTCTTAGTAAGTTTATTTCAAAATATGGCACTGAACTGACGCTCCTAATTGACTATATTGGCGGGTCTAACCAATCGGGCCATGTTTACACAGCTTTTCAAAAAATTTTACCCTTCTCATGTTTCCCCTAACAACAAAATTAGTATTTGTAGTCCGACTAATCGTGTTTAGCCTTACAGTTACTTCTATCCAATCAAATAGGATTTAACATGGTGGCCTATTTCCCGTAAAATGGTAGTTTCAAAACATGCCACTGTGCGATTCTGATTTGGTGCTGTCAGACAACCTCACTATTCTCTTTTGGCTATAATTTGTTAATTCCTAGACTATTTGCGTAACACTTAACATATTCTTGGTCAGCAAGTCCTAAGGCACCCAAATATATAAGTTTTAAGGGAGCTACGTGGCTGCGTTCAAAATATGTATTTTCTCCTAGGATAGTCGTGCTGTGTTTTTTTATTTTTTTTATGGTTAGAACCGCCACCTGTCCTGCCTTTTCGACTGTTCTGTCAGACTAATGTCAGGATTTCAGACATAAAACAGTAGAATGTCATGTTTCCTGATAAGCATTAAACAGGTTTTTCAACCTAACTCTCGTATGGGTAGTGTTTTTTATCACTGTCGATTTGAAAAAAGTTAGTGCTTCTGGCCTTACGCTTGGGGGTGGCATTAATTGTATATCGCGCGACGCGTGTTAGTGTTGCATGCGTTCCTGCTTTCAGCCCTCCCTCTCTCTATCCTAAGTTCATCTGTCTTTTCATCACGCAGTGTAAAAAATGAAATTAATGCCAATATTAATCTAGGCCATTACGCAGTGTGCCTAGCTCAAGGTTTTCTTAGAAATACAGTACATGTTTTATTGTAGAAAGGTTGTTGTGATGCAGTAGGCTTTACTATCAACGTGAAAGCGTTACAATTTTGCAGACGGAGCATAAAAAAAGGGATTTTCTTGTTTAACTAGCATGGCGTTCTATTAACACAGGCGTACGCTATAGGGACGGCACTGTTCTTTACCAGTCTTCTTTCCTTTTATTGAATTTATTCGTTAAGCTTTTACCTTTACTTTTTTAATTTATATATGTGGATTTAGAATGTTTCACGACAAATGGTAAATCCTATCGGCTGGCTCTGTGGTGAGTGCCAATTTTGAAACAGCGTAACTTTCTGGATAAATCCGCTGATACGACTGTCAAAAGTCAGATAGTGTTATTATTTCTGCACAACCCCCGTGGGCTGATAAATTGGAAAACAAATGTGGGTATTGATAAGTCCAGTTAAATTTACACGTTAAATGTTTCTGGTATATCTTTGGCCAATCCTGTTTACAAATGAAGTTGGGGGTGCATAAGCCAAGAAAGGACAACATTAACCCTTTAGTAAATGAAGAAAAGGACCAAAATAGACCGCTGGCTGCTCTTGTGATCAGGTCTGCTTAGGAATAAAGAAACATTTATGGAAAAAATGTTATTATTCCATATCTCTACATATATGTACACAGACGGGGACAAGACGATCTCTTATCCACTCCGTCAGTCCTAATTAAATTTAAAAAGCACACGGTGTCTTAAGCCTATTCCTATCCGGTCAGCATTCGCTAGGGCGGCGTCTCTAGGTCGGTTGAATGTATGCGCCCTCCCCGCCCCTGGCTCGCGATTACGATAAGCGTACAATGTCTATTATTATGTAATTATCCACACGGGCACTTACATAAATATCGCCTGTATTTAATAGCTTTTAGATTATCGGCGACTGTTTATTTAGTCTCATTCTATTAAATAATAGTCACTTATAATAAATACACAAAGTGGAATAAACGTGAATTCTTTTCTGTCACTTATCAGTCACGCGTAGTGCGTACTCAGTCAACTAAACCCATCTCTTCTTATATGAGAAAGCGGATGATGGAAATTACATTCTAACTGCACATGTGGTAAAAAATAGCTACGCGTTATTTTATTTCACTAGTTCTAACAGCTAGAAAATCCAAGTGAATTATAATGGTGAAACTTAACACATTAAATCACGTAAATGTTAATTTCTATTACCACAAATAAAAAATGAAACGATCCCAACGAAATGCTATTAACACATCTCCAACAATGGTTCTAGATACGTGCTTAGACTATCCAAAATTCTGAGCGACAACTGATAGTGGGTTTAA
The DNA here is from genome assembly GCA_024509875.1 of Oreohelix idahoensis. NCBI lineage: Eukaryota > Metazoa > Mollusca > Gastropoda > Stylommatophora > Oreohelicidae > Oreohelix > Oreohelix idahoensis. The sequence goes on from JAMPIV010014801.1 coordinate 126,787, forward strand.
GAAACCACAGTTTATATATATTATTGTTTCTCTGATCTATAGATGACGTTACTTTTCACATTATCATTTGAATCGGGAGAATCGTAAACAGAGTTCCCTAGATAAAAGGTTTTACGGTCGCTCTGTCTAAGCGTTGCTAATTGACATCAGAAGAATTCTCACATCTAACGGGTTCTAGAAGATTTTTGCCCCGCGACTCGACATCAGAGCCACTCGGGAAATCTATCTGAGTACGAACTTCTAAGGGTCTTCGGTTTCTTTACGTGCGGTCTGTCAGGCATCGCATGATTGACAGATAAGCTCGCGTGAGAAAGTAGGTAAACAACCTAATTCGCTACCTGTTATGACTGGCAGGTCGAGAAGTTTATAAACTTTGCGTTAGCCCGTATTAACAGAAAAAGAGGCGTGGATTAAAAGGTGAGTAAGACAGGCAGAAAAATGCATGGTTTTGCTAGCAAATCGTAGAACGCTAACGAGGTCACGAAAGACTGTCAGATACTGTAGGCTATATTTCCATTATACGTCACAGATTCACAAGTTACTTAAAAGGCCTGAGTTAATAATTAGTGTCACTGGATAAAAGTGGGGTAAATATGTAGTCTGAGCAGACCTGTAGAGCTACATCTAAGTCTGACGACATCTGGTTATAATATTCATGGTCAGAATATTTGGTTGCACTGCTTTAACATTTCCTGCATACTTTCTTGTTAGTTACGCCGAACACACAGCGATGGCTGAATTAACAACACGCCGATAGTTTCAGCGCGCACCTCAAATGCATTTTTAATAAATTAGAAGCAAATTAGAGCTGCGATAAATGATTTTATGGCCTAAAAACGTCAGTAAATAAAATGAGACTCCGAATTATACACTTCAAATGCGATATCTCTGAAAGTACGTTTTAAATACATTTAAAACAAACATTATAGACAATTCCAGATAAATAGAATGTCATGTGGAAACAAGCTGAATGCACTGAGTCAGTAATTAGAGAGTCATGTAAATAATGAGACCGTCTCAAAACTACCACTTCATCAGCAAATATTTTGTTTCACTACAATTCACTAGCTCAGTGACTGAAATGGGTCATGATGCCCCTTAAATCAGCTTATCCAAATATAAAATAATCTGAGATCAGCATTTAAACTAGAAAATCACGGCAGCATTATTTGTCGACGATGCTACAGTATTTGATAAATGCTGGAGAGAGAATGCTCTCCATAACATTAAAATAATAGTTGTAACTGTCAAATATACAAAACTAGAACTCGTTTAACGGGAGAGCTAGGCTAGGAGGGTGCGCAAAACAAAGGAAAATTAGAACTACACGAATAAAAAAATGGTTTTACGCAGGGATCATGTCTTTCGAAAACAATTTTTTAAAACAAAAAATTGAAATGAAGAAAATTATGATATGGAAAATTTCCAAACAATATTAGGAGATACATTCCCATCTGGAGGACCGAGGTATAACTTTCCCATTTGGAGGACCGATGAATAAATATTGCCCACATACAAATATAGAAAAATAACAGACTGATACGGTATCAGTTTAGAGCTTAAAATCAATTATAACAACACTAATTTTCCGGATTGCTAGCATGGGAAAAATTATTGATAAATTGGACAGAAAACCAGTTTCCTGGGCATGATGTTAGACTATTGGTTTCCAACTGTTTTTCTCTGGGCCACACTTAGAGAATAAAAATTTACTCGCGCTACACTGGATTTTTTATTGATAATAAATATTTTCAGAAACAAAAAACATCAACTCACATCAGTGCATTATTCATGACATTGAACAAAATCTACTTTATAAGATGATCATGAGACATCCAGGAAGTATAAAACAATACAGCTACATAAACACAAGATTCATTCACAAAATATACGAATTTAGTGAGAGGTGTGAGCTTGTTTTTGTAGGGGAATCTCATTTATATTAGGTCTTATTTGAGACAAACAAATTCTCATCTCCTCATGAACAAAAAAAAAACCTTTCTCTTTCCTTGTCTTCGATATTTGTCCGAGCTGAAAATCCCTTTCACAACAATATGTCGTGAACTGTGTCTATTTAATATAAAATAAATTATATTACCGGTACTGAGTAAAATCGGAAAGATTCTTGAGAATTATATGTGTTTCTATACATATTTTCCCATATTTTATCACATGCAACAAAATAAAAAAGAAATTGTCTATAATTTTTTTTTGATATTTGAATGTTTTTCGAAATTCCTTAAAACCTTAACAACTGCCATTCTCACCATTGTGGTCCGCCACACCGTTTGAGAACCACAGCGTTAGACAAACAACACAATTGGAATAGACACAAGTCAAGCAAAAGTTATCTGTAGAGACGTCATAAATACGTTAAGGATCATAAATATTAGTGGGTGATGATTACTAACAAAATAAAGCTCATATTTTATAAATCTTTTATCAGGAGCAAAAACAGACTACGCTAACATTGTACATGACTCAGTTTCAGCTTCCAACATTGCTAAAAGTGACAGAATACAAATTCAAGTCGTAACATTCATTAATAACTGGCACAATAAGATAAATATTAATCACGGCAACGGATGTGGCTCTGTGCATAATGTCTCTCAAATTAAGAAAGGAAGCACTCAGAATTAACTACTAGACCAAAGTTACGAAGTTAGCCAGTCAGCCACCAGTAATTAGTTAGATAGTCAGCCATCAGTAATTAGTTAGCGGTCAGCCATCGGTAATTAGTTAGCCAGTCATCCATCGCTAATTAGTTAGCCAGTCAGCCATTAGTACTTAGTTAGCCAGTCAGCAGTCAGTACTTAGTAAGCCAGTCCGCCATCAGTAATTAGTTAGCCAATCTGATATCAGTAATTAGTTTGCCAATCAGCCATGAGTAATTAGTTGGCAAATCAGTCATCAATTATTAGTTAGCCAGTCAGCCATCAGAAATTAGTTAGCCAGTCAAGTATCAGTAATTAGTTAGCCAATCAGCCATCAGTAATTAGTTAGATAGTCAGCCATCAGTAATCAGATAGCTAGTCAGCCAACAGTAATCAGTTAGACAGTCAGCCATCAGTAATTAGTTAGCCAGTCAGCCATCAGTACGTAGTTAACCAGTCAGCTATCAGTAATTACTTAGCCAGTCAGTCATGAGTAATTAGTTAGCCAGTCATCCATGAGTAATTAGTTAGCCAGTCAGTCATGAGTAATTAGTTAGCCAGTCAGAAACCAATAACTAGTTAGATAGTCAGCTCAATACATAGTTAGCCAGTCAGCCTTCAATAATTAGTTAACCGGTCAGCTCAATAATAATTTAGCCAGTCAGAATTCAATAATTAGTTAGCCAGTCAGCCATCAGAAATTAGGTAGCTAGTCAGCCATCAATAATTAGGTAGCCAGTCAGCGATCAATAATTAGTTAGCCAGTCAGCCATCAATAATTAGTTAGCCAGTCAGCCATCAATAATTAGTTAGCCAGTCAGCCATCAGTATTTAGTTAGCCACTCAGCAATCAGTACATTGTTAGCCAGTCGGCCATTATTAATTATCCAGTCAGCCATTAGTAATTAGTTAGCCAATATGCCATTAGCGATTAGTTTGCAAATCAGCCATCAGTAATTAGTTAGCCAAACCGCTATCAGTAATTAGTTAGCCAGTCAGCCATGAGTAACTAGTTAGCCAGTCAGTCATCTATAATAAGTTAGCTAATCATCCATCAGTAATTAGTTAGCTAGTCTGCGATCAATAATTAGAAAGCCAGTCGGCCCTCAATAATTAGTTAGCCAGTCAGCAATCAATAATTAGTAAGCCAGTTAGCCATCGGTAATTAGATAGTCAATCTTCCATCAGTAATTAGTTGGTAAATCAGCCATCAGTAATTAGTTAGCCAGTCCGCCATCAGTAATTAGTTAGCCAGTCCCCTATCAGAAATTATTTAGCCAGTCAGCCATGAGTAATTAGTTAGCCAGTCAGCAATGAGTAATTAGTTAGCCACTCAGCAATCAGTACATAGTTAGCCAGTCAGCCGTTAGTAATTATCCAGTCAGCCATCAGTAATTAGTTAGCCATTCTGCCATCAATAATTAGTTGGCAAATCAGCCATCAATAATTAGTTAGCCAGTCAGTCATGAGTAATTAATGAGCCAGTCCGCTATCAGTAATTAGTTAGCCAGTCAGCCATGAGTCATTAGTTAGCCAATCAGCCATGGGTAATTAATTAGCCAGTTAGAAATCAATATTTAGTTAGCCAGTCTGCCATCAGTAATTAGTTAGCTAGTCAGCCATCAATAATTAGGAAGCCAGTCATCCATAAATAATTTGTTAGCCAGTCAGCCATCAATAATTAGTTAGCCAGTCAACCATCAGTACATAGTTAGCCAGTCAGCTATTAGTAATTATCCAGTCAGCCTTCAGTAATTAGTTAGCCAATCTGCTATCAGTAATTAGTTGTCAAATCAGCCATTAGTAATTAGTAAGCCAGTCAGCCACGAGTAATTAGTCAGCTAATCAGCCATCAGTAATTGGGGAGCCAGTCCGCTATCAGTAATTATTTAGCCAATCAGCCATAGGTAAATAGTTAGCCAGTCAGCCATGAGTAATTAGTTATCCACTCAGCCATCAATAATTAGTAAGCCAGTCAGTTATCAATAATTAGTTAGCCAGTCAGCTCAATAATTAGTTAGCCAGTCAGTATTCAATAATTAGTTTGTTAGTCAGCTATCTGTAATTAGTTAGCTAGTCAGCCATCAATAATTATTTAGCCACTCAGCAATCAATAATTAGTTAGCCAGTCAGTCATTAGTAATTATCCAGTCAGCGGTCAGTAATTAGTTATCTAATCTGCCATCAGTAATTAGTTGGCGAATCAGACATCAGTAATTAGTTAGCTAGACGGCCATCAGTAATTAATTAGCCAGTCCGCTATCAGTAATTAGATAGCCAGTCAGCAATGAGTAATTAGTTACCCAGCCAGCCATGAGTAATTAGTTAGCCTGTCACGCATCAATAATAAGTTAGCCAGTCAGCCATCAATAATTAGTTATCCAGTCAGCTCAATAATTAGTTAGCTAGTCAGCCATCAATAATTAGGTAGCCAGTCAGACATCAATAGTTAGTTAGCCAGTCAGCCATCAATAATTAGTTAGCCAGTTCAGCCATCGGTAATTAGTTAGCCAGTCAGCCATCAGTACTTAATTAGCCTGTCAGCAATCAGTACATAGTTAGCCAGTCAGCCCCTATTAATTATCCAGTCAGCCATCAGTAATTAGTTAGCAAATCAGCCATCAGTAATTAGTTGTTAAATCAGCCATCAGTATTTAGTTGGCAAATCAATCATCAGTAATTAGTTAGCAATTCAGCCATCAGTCAGCCAGCAGTAATTAGTTAGCCAGTAAGCCATCAGTAGCCAGTTAGCCGGTCAGCCATCTGTAATTAGTTAGCTAGTCAGTCATCAGTAATTGGTTAGCCCATCAGCCATGAGTAGTTAATTAGCTAGTCAGCCATCAATAACACTGGCTAACAAAAAAAAATTTTTTTTTTCTTTCTCTAACATTTCTATGTTTTTCTGGTCAATTTAATGCGCTGTTTTTAAATCTGCAAACCGTTTTTCTCTATCAGGTCGGGATCTCTAGAAATACGCAATTGAATTTTTTTAACAACGCATACAGTATTACAACATCAATCGTACAAGAAGTATAACAGTTATGTAGGCTTGAATTTCTTTGCAGTTGACTTTCGTCGGTAAATGGCATGTGGTACATCGCGATGATGCATCCAACAATAATCGGCAAGCATGGTCACACTCCACCGTCCTTGATAACGTGTAACCCCCAAAAATGAAGAATTTCATTGAAAATATCAAATTTTAGATATATATTGAACTGGAAAGTACATTCATTTGCCTACATTTCTTTATGTTTATTTTCACTAAAACCTTTGTGGATGATTTTATATAAATTTTTAAAGTAGGTCAGGTAAGTGTATTGTTTACCTAATTATATATGCAAAATGTACAAATTGGTATATCTTCGCTTCTAATGCATGGATTTTAAAAATTTTTTCGGTATTCATTTCCCTGAAGTAAACCTAATTAAAGTTTTTTAAACATCATTTCATGTGTAAAAATAATTTTGATTGGCTAATCTGTGTTAACCATTGCCATAGCTTGGGGCTTTTCAACCAATCAGAAACGAGCTCTCAAAAGGGACTATTCTATTCGAAGTAAACAAAGGCTTGTCAAATTCTAACACGAGGTAAACCAGTGACCATTGCAGTGTGTGAAATAATTCTTTATTATTTATTATAATGGATAAAAATTCACGAAAGAGAATGGATCGTTCAAAGAAAAGAAAGTTTCAAGGAAATAGGTATGTGAAAAAAAGGTTAAATGAAGATAAGACTATCAAATTTATAAACTGTGAACCACTAACAGAGTTTAGGCCTACTGTCGTACACAATGCTAGTACCTCTGAGTGTGAGCCTGTGAGCACTTCTAGATTATCATCATCTTATCAAAAGCTACACACAAATATCCTAGATGATGAATATGCTGATTCAAATGTAGAAGGAATGAGTGGATACAGGTTGTATAATATGACACAAGTAACTGAGCTGATTCAACAATTTCCATGTCCATCTTGTTTTGAACTACCAGACACTGGAGATAATTTTATAATTTCAGAGAAGCTTGTAGGTCTAGAGAGTCAGCTTTATATAATGTGCTCACAATGTAAACATGTTATTACCATGAAGAAGAACTCAGAAAATGTGAACTTGAGATTCACTTTTGCAATTTATAGCATTGGATGTCACATGGAGAAGGGAAGGAGACTTTTGGGGAACATGAATTTGCCACCACCAGTAAGTAACATAAGAAGTGCCACCTACAGAAAAAAGATATTGGAAGCCACCTCTATAGTTGCAGATGAGTGCAAAGCAGAAGCAGCAGCAGAAATAAAACTGTTAGAAGGTAAAGATGTAACAGTTTCATGTGATGGTACTTGGCAGCGGCGAGGCTTTACAAGCAAAAATGGTGTGGCCACAGTTCTTTCTGTTAGCCAAAAAGGACCAGCAAAGGTGTTGGATGTAGAAGTAAGCAGCAATTATTGTGATAGCTGTATGAAAGCAAAGAGCAGAATGTCAGACCATGAATTCAAACTCTGGAGTCAGAATCATTCAGAATCAGGAGAATGTGAGAAAAATCATGACGGTACTGCAGGTTTGATGGAGCCATATGGAATATTAAAAGTCTTTAATCGTTCAGAGAAACAGTATGATTTGTGTTACACAGGATATCTGGGAGATGGGGATTCTAAAAGTTACAAGACAGTAGCACAGCATCAGCCACCCATTTACCATGGCAAAACTATAAGAAAGCTTGAATGTTGCGGACATGTTCAAAAGCGAATGGGGAAGAGACTTCTGGATAAAGTATCAGAAAACAGATGCAAGAAGTTCACAGAGAATGGGAAAACTTATACCGGCATAGGTGGAATAGGTAGATTAACCAAGTTAGCCATAAAACGGATTCAAGGACACTATGGGGCAGCCATACGCAGAAATGTAGGAGATGTTCCAGCAATGAAGAAGAGCATATGGGCAATCTGAAAACACAGACAAGGAATACATGAAGACTGTGATAGTTGGTGCCCTGTGAAGAAAGACCCAGCTGCAGATAATAAGAATCAACTTCCTGAATTTGTGTGTTCTATTATTAAAGAAGTTTTTGAGGAACTTGCAGCTGATACCCTTCTGGAAAAGTGTGCTCATGGTGGGACTCAGAATTCAAATGAATCATTTCATAACCTCATATGGTATAGGTGCCCAAAGAATGTTTTCATTGGAAAAAGTAGGCTGCAAATAGCTGTAAATGATGCAGTGATTGTGTACAACTGTGGGGAACTGAGGAGAAAAAACATCTTTGATAATTTAGGTCTAAACTTTGGTAAATATGCTTTTCAAATATTTGCGCAAATTGACAAAAAGCGCATACAGTCTGCTGAAATAGAGAATTTAATGAAAAGTAAGCTGCAAAGTATGAAACAACCCATGATATCAATAAAGGAAAATACCAGAGATGATTCCTACATAGCAGGGGGATACTGAGGTGAGTAAATTTTGTGTAAAAGTGTAATTCTTCCCTTTTTTCTTCATTTTCTCAAAACCGCATTTTTCACACAAATATGGGCACGTTGCCCATGATTTCTCAAAAACTATTAGTGATACAGTAATGAATTTTGGGTCACATGCTGTACACACAGTGCCCATAAAATTATACTAAAATAAAGCATATATGTTAACAAACTACAAAACTGTTAAGAAATATCTAAGTTACCCCCCTAAAAAGTTACAACTATTTGTCAAACGGTATGTTAAAATCCAAAAAAAATCAGATATCAAACCAATCAAAATTATTTTAGTATACAATCATTATCATATATGAACAAATGAAACAGTCAAATTTCATAACTGAAGCTGTACTCACATTTGAGCTATCTTGGGCAACAAAATACCCCAAAAAAGCCAAAATTTCCCTTTTTTCTACTGTTTTTCCCCCTCAGACTGCCAGTTTTCAGTACATACCTTAATGTTTTGTATTTTTTTCAGTCATTTTGCTTGTATAAATGACCAGATATAGCTATTATCTTATAATTCTGTGTTTTTCATTTTGGGGGTTTAACCTCCCCTTACGGCGATATCTTGATGGAATCGTTCTCCATGTTCATCGCTGACTTCGCCAAGGTTGTCAGGGAAAAAGTCAAGATGCGAATCGAGCAAATGGAATTTGAGGGACATGTTACAGCCCATAATTCTGTATGCATCTATGCACTGCTTAACAATATGCACATAGTCGACAGATTTGTGATTTCCCAGAAAGTTATCGACGATCGATTTGAATGCCATCCATGCGCGAAGTTCACTACCATGTAACAAGTTCTCGAATTGTTTGTCTGCAATAACTTTCCTAATCTGAGGTCCTACAAAGATACCTTCCTTTATCTTTGCATCGCTAACTTGCGGACATTTTTCTCGAAGATAAGGGAAAGATTTGCTCGTTTTGTCTAACGCTTTTACGAAATTCTTCATGAGCCCCAACTTTATATGTAACGGTGGTAAAATGATGCTGTCTTTGTTAACTAATGGCTCGTGTATTACATTTTATGCCCGAGCTGCATACGATCCCTGATAGGCCACACCTTTCTTGCATAATGTTCCTGTCTGTTGCGGCTGTCCCATTCACATAGGAAGCAACAAAATTTAGTATACCCAGTCTGCATGCCCGTGAGAATTGCAATGACTTTTAGGTCTCCACAAATCCGCCATTGGTAGTCATTGTACTTTATTTTTGCCAAAAGTATAGCCATATTGTCATAAGTTTCTTTCATATGAACAGAGTAAGCGACTGGAATTGATGAAAATAAATTTCCTTTATGCAATAACACGGCTTTTAGACTAGTCTTGGAAAAGTCGATGAAAAGTCGCCATTCGTTGACTATGTGCTCATGACCGAGGTGCACCATTAGACCGTTTACATCTTTGCAATAGAAAATGTCATCATCCATCTCAAAGTATTGAACAAGTTCTCTGTGTCTATGACGAAATTTAGATATCGGAGTATTGGGCGCTAAACGATTCCATTCTTTGAGTCGCGAACCGAGTAATTCTGCTTTTCCTTTGGTAAGAGCGAGATCACGTATTAGATCTGAAAGTTCTGAATGGTTAATTAAGTGAACACCATCATTCACTGGTATATAATCCGAGTCAGAATTAGTTTCTAAAGCAGGTAAACTATCACTTTCTGATGGTTCATTCACGCCCAATAGATATTGTTCTGGTGGAACTGGGATCGGACACGTGATTGGATCATGAGGCTCTGGTTTCGAAACCGATTCAATATTTGGATAAACCACAGACTTTCTAGTTTTGATAGTGAAACCTGGATATTTGTCAAGCAGAAGTAACAATCAGTAGCGTGATTTGTCGGTTCACGCCATATTACTGGCACTCCAAAAGGCATCGACTTATGCTTCGGCGATTTTTGTAACCAACCTGCCAATGTATTTGCACAAGTCTAACAAACTGCATTTGGCTTCCACGATTTATTTGCATCATCAACTTTTGAATCGAAATAAAGTTCATTTGCTTTCTTTAGTAATGGTGTAAAGTTTTTCTGGTGAACACGATCGGTAAAATATCCGCACACGTAACAGAACAGATCAGACGAATTTCTACAACTTCTAGAAGCCATATTTCGCTCAGAATTATTTCAAAATATAGTAACTATTTGAAAAATAGCGTAACATATGTCATGCATCTTTTAGCAGTATAAAAAGTAGAATTATTTTGCATTTTATTAATTTTTAATAAGTTATATAGTAAAAATGAAACGGAGCAAATAACGGTTTCCCAAAAATATATTTATTCACAAATATCTTAAGAACCCGATGTGATAGAGATAAACGGATTTTAAATTCGAAATCAGCGCAAGAAACTGACCTAAGAACACTTATTCTTATATAAGAAAGAAAAATGTTGTTTGTTAGTGTAATTAGTTATCCAGTCAGCCATCAGTACTTAGTTTGCCAGTCAGCCCTCAGTAATTAGTTAGCTAGTCAGCCATCAGTAATTAGTTAGCCAGTCAGCTATCAGTAATTAGTTAGCTAGTCGCCATCAGTAATCAGTTAGACAGTCAGCCATCAGTAATTAGTTAGACAGTCAGCCATCAGTAATTAGTTAGCCAGTCAGCCATCAGTACTTAGTTAGCCAGTCAGCCATCAGTAATTAGTTAGCCAGCCAGCTATCAGTAATAAGTTAGCCAGTCATCCATCAGTACTTAGTTAGCCAGTCAGCCATCAATAACTAGGAAGCCAGTCATCCATAAATAATTAGTTAGCCAGTCAGCCATCAATAATTAGTTAGCCAGTCAACCATCAGTACATAGTTAGCCAGTCAGCTATTAGTAATTATCCAGTCAGCCTTCAGTTATTAGTTAGCCAATCTGCCATCAGTAATTAGCTGTCAAATCAGCCATTAGTAATTAGTTAGCCAGTCAGCCACGAGTAATTAGTTAGCTAATCAGCCATCAGTAATTAGTGAGCCAGTCCGCTATAAGTAATTATTTAGCCAATCAGCCATAAGTAAATAGTTAGCCAGTCAGTCATGAGTAATTAGTTAGCCAGTCAGCCATCAATAAATAGTAAGCGAGTCAGCCATCAATAATTAGTTAGCCAGTCAGCTCAATAATTAGTTAGCCAGTCAGTATTCAATAATTAGTTTGTTAGTCAGCCATCTGCAATTAGTTAGCTAGTCAGCCATCAATAATTATTTAGCCACTCAGCAATCAATAATTAGTTAGCCAGTCAGTCATTAGTAATTATCCAGTCAGCCGCCAGTAATTAGTTATCTAATCTGCCATCAGTAATTAGTTGGCAAATCAGACATCAGTAATTAGTTAGCTAGACGGCCATCAGTAATTAATTAGCCAGTCCGCTATCAGTAATTAGATCGCCAGTCAGCCATGAGTAATTAGTTACCCAGCCAGCCATGAGTAATTAGTTAGCCAGTCACGCATCAATAATAAGTTATCCAGTCAGCCATCAGTAATTAGTTAGCCAGTCCGCTATCAGTAATTAGTTATCCAGTGGGCCTTGAGTAATTAGTTAGCCAGTCAGCCATGAGTAATTAGTTAGCCAGTCAGCCATCAATAATTAGTTATCCAGTCAGCCATCAATAATTAGTTATCCAGTCAGCTCAATAATTAGTTAGCTAGTCAGCCTTCAATAATTTGTTAGCTTGTCAGCAATCAGTAATTACTTAGCTGGTCAGCCATCATAAATCAGGTAGCCAGTCAGCCATCAATAATTAGTTTGCCAGTCAGCCATCGGTAACTTGTTAGCCAGTCAGCAATCAGTACATAGTTAGCCAATCAGCAATTAGTAATTATCCAGTCAGCGATCAGTATTTTGTTAGCCAATCTGCCATCAGTAATTGATTGGCAAATCGGTCATCAGTAATTGGTTACCCCGTCAGCCATGAATAATTAATTAGCCAGTCAGCCATGAGTAATTAGTTAGCCAGTCAGCCATCAATAATTAGCTAGCAAGTCAGCTATTAATAATTAGTTAGCCAGTCGGCCATTAATAATTAGTTAGCTAGTCAGCCATCAGTAATTAGTTAGCTAGTCAGCCATCAATAATTAGGTAGCCAGTCAGACATCAATAATTAGTTAGCCAGTCAGCCATCAATAATTAGTTAGCCAGTTCAGCCATCGGTAATTAGTTAGCCAGTCAGCCATCAGTACTTAATTAGCCTGTCAGCAATCAGTACATAGTAAGCCAGTCAGCCCCTATGAATTATCCAGTCAGCCATCAGTAATTAATTAGCTACTCTGCCATCAGTAATTAGTTAGCAAATCAGCCATCAGTAATTAGTAGGTAAATCAGCCATCAGTAATTAGTTGGCAAATCAATCATCAGTAATTAGTTAGCAATTCAGCCATCAGTCAGCCAGCAGTAATTAGTTAGCCAGTAAGCCATCAGTAGCCAGTTAGCCGGTCAGCCATCTGTAATTAGTTAGCTAGTCAGTCATCAGTAATTGGTTAGCCCATCAGCCATGAGTAGTTAATTAGCTAGTCAGCCATCAACTGGCTAACAAAAAAAAAGTTTTTTTTTCTTTCTCTAACATTTCTATGTTTTTCTGGTCAATTTTAATGCGCTGTTTTTAAATCTGCAAACCGTTTTTCTCTATCAGGTCGGGATCTCTAGAAATACGCAATTGAATTTTTTAACAACGCATACAGTATTACAACATCATTCGCACAAGAAGTATAACAGTTATGTAGGCTTGAATTTCTTTGCAGTTGACTTTCGTCGGTGAATGGCATGTGGTACATCGCGATGAAGCATCTAACAATAATCGGCAAGCATGGTCACACTCCACCGTCCTTGATAACGTGACTCCATTACGGCGATATCTTGATGGAATCGTTCTCCATGTTCATCTCTGACTTCGCCAAGGTTGTCAGGGAAAAAGTCAAGATGCGAATCGAGCAAATGGAATTTGAGGGACATGTTACAGCCCATAATTCTGTATGCATCTGTGCACTGCTTAACAATATGCACATAGTCGACAGATTTGTGATTTCCCAGAAAGTTATCGACGATCGATTTGAATGCCATCCATGAGCGAAGTTCACTACCATGTAACAAGTTCTCGAATTGTTTGTCTGCAATAACTTTCCTAATCTGAGGTCCTACAAAGATACCTTCCTTTATCTTTGCATCGCTAACTTGCGGACACTTTTCTCGAAGATAAGGGAAAGATTTGCTCGTTTTGTCTAACGCTTTTACGAAATTCTTCATGAGCCCCAACTTTATATGTAACGGTGGTAAAATGATCCTGTCTTTGTTAACTAATGGCTCGTGTATTACATTTTTATGCCCGAGCTGCATACGATCCCTGATAGGCCACACCTTTCTTGCATAATGTTCCTGTCTGTTGCGGCTGTCCCATTCACATAGGAAGCAAAAAAATTTAGTATACCCAGTCTGCATGCCCGTGAGAATTGCAATGACTTTTAGGTCTCCACAAATCCGCCATTGGTAGTCATTGTACTTTATTTTTGCCAAAAGTATAGCCATATTGTCATAAGTTTCTTTCATATGAACAGAGTAGGCGACTGGAATTGATGAAAATAAATTTCCTTTATGCAATAACACGGCTTTTAGACTAGTCTTGGAAGAGTCGATGAAAAGTCGCCATTTGTTGACTATGTGCTCATGACCGAGGTGCACCATTAGACCGTTTACATCTTTGCAATAGAAAATGTCATCATCCATCTCAAAGTATTGAACAAGTTCTCTGTGTCTATGACGAAATTTAGATATCGGAGTATTGGGCGCTAAAAGATTCCATTCTTTGAGTCGCGAACCGAGTAATTCTGCTTGTCCTTTGGTAAGAGCGAGATCACGTATTAGATCTGAAAGTTCTGAATGGTTAATTAAGTGAACACCATCATTCACTGGTATATAATCCGAGTCAGAATTAGTTTCTAAAGCAGGTAAACTATCACTTTCTGATGGTTCATTCACGCCCAATAGATATTGTTCTGGTGGAACTGGGATCGGACACGTGATTGGATCATGAGGCACTGGTTTCGAAACCGATTCAATATTTGGATAAACCACAGACTTTCTAGTTTTAAAAGTGAAACCATGGATAATTGTCAAGCAGAAGTAACAATCAGTAGCGTGATTTGTCGGTTCACGCCATATTACTGGCACTCCAAAAGGCATCGACTTATGCTTCGGCGATTTTCGTAACCAACCTGCCAATGTATTTGCACAAGTCTAACAAACTGCATTTGGCTTCCACGATTTATTTGCATCATCAACTTTTGAATCGAAATAAAGTTCATTTGCTTTCTTTAGTAATGGTGTAAAGTTTTTCTGGTGAACACGATCGGTAAAATATCCGCACACGTAACAGAACAGATCAGACGAATTTCTACAACTTCTAGAAGCCATATTTCGCTCAGAATTATTTCAAAATACAGTAACTATTTGAAAAATAGCGTAACATATGTCATGCATCTTTTAGCAGTATAAAAAGTAGAATTATTTTGCATTTTATTAATTTTTAATAAGTTATATAGTAAAAATGAAACGGAGCAAATAACGGTTTCCCAAAAATATATTTATTCACAAATATCTTAAGAACCCGATGTGATAGAGATAAACGGATTTCAAATTTGAAATCAGCGCAAGAAACTGACCTAAGAACACTTATTCTTATATAAGAAAGAAAAATGTTGTTTGCCAGTGTAATTAGTTAGCCAGTCAGCCATCAGTACTTAGTTTGCCAGTCAGTACTCAGTAATTAGTTAGCTAGTCAGCCATCAGTAATTAGTTAGCCAGTCAGCCATCAGTAATTAGTTAGCTAGTCGCCATCAGTAATCAGTTAGACAGTCAGCCATCAGTAATTAGTTAGACAGTCAGCCATCAGTAATTAGTTAGCCAGTCAGCCATCAGTACTTAGTTAGCCAGCCAGCTATCAGTAATAAGTTAGCCAGTCATCCATCAGTACTTAGTTAGCCAGTCAGCCATCAATAACTAGTTAGCCAGTCAGCCACCAATAATTAGTGAGACAGTCAGCCATCAATAATTAGTTAGCCATTTAACCATCAGTACTTATTTAGCCAGTCAGCAATCAGTAATTTGTTAACCAGTCAGCCATCAATAATTATTTAGCCAGTCAGCCATCAATAATTAGTTAACCAGTCAGCCATCATTAATTACACCTCATCTCCACACATTCCAACAATTCATACCAAGTCCCACCCCACCCCCCCCTCCCCCCTTCCGCGCCGTATACACAAGATCTTGCTATGCCTTCTCTGTACCTTTCAATTATGTTTCCAGTTATCTTCTCCTTGTGTTTTCAGGTCTCATAGTTTTATAAAACAGCAGAAATAGCGAACTAAATAGTTAAATTTGTTTGTTGTTCCAGATCATAATCTTACCTTTTATTTATCAAAGCATCTAGATTCTAGATGCTTTATTTATATAATGTGTACTACAGCGTCCCTGCATCCGTGATCCCATTTCTATTAACTCATATATATGTCAGATCTATTACTGTATTTACCCCTGGGCAGTACGCCCGCGCTACCCCTGTAGGTAAGTTAAGTTCTGTGTGCGAGAATTCATTATACCGCTCGCCATGAGACTAGCGATACCTTCACAACTGGAGAGTAGTCAATGAGATACATGCTTGTTGAAAACCTCGTCCGTATAGTTACTGATTGTATTGGAATTATTACAAGTGTAATGTAATACTTTCAGGAAAATGTCAGTTAAGATCAAGTGTCGTTTGTCACTAGAGAAAATTGTTCGCAAATGAAACTAGAATTTTATTGGATATATTAAAGTGTTAAATTAACAAGTCTCAGATAACCAATCATAATTCTTGTAATCCTGAAAAGAAAAAGATAAGGGGTAAGGAAATTAGTATATGTGGCTTCATATTTTTGTATTATTTACATCAGATGATGCGAATTATTATTTTCTGTTGTGAATCTACGATGCATTTATTTTCGACATATTTAATTTTTTTAAGTTTTAAAAAGTGTATTGTATCTGCGAGCATTTAGAACCCGGGTACCAGCATATATTATGAGATTAAATAATAAAACACGATTTTTATTATACATGATCTGTCATATAATTATTTGTGTTCCTCTTACATACTCTTATACTATATTCTGTTGACTTTCTAGGTAGGATCATCCTTAATACCAGGTCGTTTGTCTAGTAAAGAAACACGGTTTTCTTTTAAATCACTAAATATCATGTTACATCAAATTGAAACCTCAGCTTTTTGAGATATGAAAAACGTTGTCATCATAGAATATGTTATGCCTGAAATTGTCGATTATTTTAGCTCTTGTCACAAGATGAAATTCGGTCATTCATTTTTCAGTTTTTCATATTCCAACCTTTCTTTATGCCTTAACTCTATATTTTTATTTTTTTATTTTCTCCTATCGACGTGTGTTTACTTTCAACCTAGGTTAAAACATCTTAGGTAAGAGTACAAGGTATAAATGTGCTCGCGTAACGCGTTCCGTATCTTTACGTTCAGAAATTAGAAAGTCTCACCGAATTCTTTATCAATACAAGGTGGGGTGATACGGCCGCTTTATGGCGAGATATCACATCAATTTATCTGTATCGACCCAACATTGCGCTTATCCTGTGTTGGGCCCAGCAGGAGAGATAGTATGAGGAAATGTTGGAAAGCACGTGATTGAAAATTAATTGATGACGCAATTAGTTCGGTCGATCTATTTTGTATTACCAGGCGACAGAATTACTGAAGCCATCTGTAAATTCATATTCTAACTAAGGGGAGTTAAGTGTTAAAGACTGGAATGTACGGGTCGGATTTTTGTACACGCTAGTAAACACGTTCTGCGTGATGAGATAATTTTTGAGTCGGGGGTTGTATGCTCAGTAATGTTTAAACTGTTACTTGTCTAGTTGTTAGTTTGTTTAACGAAAGGATAAAGAAACTGGTCGAATGTTCTATGAAATAGTTTGGGGGGAAAGGCGGATGAATTCAGCTCACATCTCAAGCTGCGATTTGGCGCTTGAATGAATTTTTACTGAGCTGTTTTGAGCAGCTGATATTTCGTGACAGTACGTTTTCTGGCAGAGCTTGGGAATTGACGTTATCCATTTCGCTAGTGTGTTCCATAATATATTCTTGTGAAAAGGAATATTTGATAATTCCAGAATATACGTTATTGAAGATTGAGAGATATTATATTCATATTGATTCAAAGACTTGGATATTATGGCTGACCAATGTACTGTGTATTCAATTGAAGATTCAGAGATGTTATATTCATATTGATTCAAAGCCTTGGATATTATGGCTTACCAATGTACTATGTATTCAATTGAAGATTGAGAGATATTATATTCATATTGATTCAAAGACTTGGATATTATGGCTTACCAATGTACTGTGTATTCAATTGAAGATTGAGAGATATTATATTCATATTGATTCAAAGCCTTGAATATTATGGCTTACCAATGTACTGTGTATTCAATTGAAGATTGAGAGAGATTTTATTCATTTTGATTCAAAGCCTTGGATATTATGGCTTGTTAATGTACTGTTGATTCTATATGCGTATATTATGAACTCTCTATGCTCCATGACTTCATGTGAACTGTATTACTGGTATGTCTACGTGACTGTGTAGTGAATTAACAGTGTATAACGTTATCAGGAATTTAAACGTTCCTGACTCCTATGTTTGTTGTGGTGTATGGCTCCAGTCTGTTCAGGTATGCCAGAACCCTTTAACATTCGCGTATGTTATGATTTACATAGTCACACACCTGTCGGCCATCCGTAAGTAAGACCTGTGCTGATCATCATTCATCAGCGAAACTATATTAACTTTGTCCAGCCATCCCGCCTGCAGAAGGTGTTACATATAATACATATCTGTAACATAGTGGTCGCCAGTGATTCTGGGTTCTATACAAGAACCGAAGGATATCTAATATCGATGTTTTGTAATGGCATGTCAACATAAACAGTGTTACCAGTGTACAAGTCCTTCAACTGGAATTACAAAGTTGCCAAGTCAAGACTAGATGTCAAGTACCTCCTTTGATTTGGATTATCAGCTTATTGTCAGATTTCAAGACTTAACGAGGAGTACCCGGTGCCTATCAACGTTGGACTGTGTTGTTATATCCTCATGTACATCATTGCTGCTGTTGCGGAGGCCGGAATTCTTTTTTCCCTTTTGAAGATAAGTGGTTTGTTTGTATTGTAAACTGTGCCACTGTATGTTTAATTGAGCCTTCCTCAGAGCTTAGGCTATTTATATTCCTTTTTCTATGTTATATGTTCCATATTTATGCGGGTTTGGTTGGGAGGTGACTTTCGTTAGGATATATCCCAGTTCATCCAAGGCCTACGAAAGCGTTCTGTACGGACACTCTTGCGGATTTCCCGCAGTGGAAATTTCCAGCGAACTTTTTGCTGACGTATTTCAGTCCACTGTGTTTGGTAATCTGTGATATCATTGTTTAGGTGTGACGAAACGTCTCAGTGTTGTTGTCATTATATTTTTCTCTGTACCTTAGTTTTTTTTTATTAATTCGTTTGTGAGTGTTTTTCTCTCTTTTCTATCTTTTATTTCTATACAAATTTTTCGTTTTATACACTGTATTGCCGCTTGTATTGTCTTACTTTTCGCAGTATCATTGCACTCTTTGCAATAATTTTTCTTTTGTTTTGCTTCCAGGTTTAGTTGTTTCTGCGAACGTGGTCATTTGTGCTTTATATCTTGTCTTTGTCACTCTTGTTTGTACTATCTATTTTGTCAGGCACTGTCAATATTATAATGCATAATATATATATATATATATATATATATATATATATATATATATATATATATATATATATATATATATATATATATATATATATATATATATATAGGTAATTAATAACATTATTAATAGTTGAAAAGGTAATTGTACAAGTTCTTAAGCAAGGACTTGTCACCCACGAAGTTGGGATAGAGTGAGTTTCTCCTGGATATTTACATTACTTACATATCTTGTAAAATACAGCATAATGTCTAGTTTAGATTATTTGATTAAACAAGGGAAATCCCTTGGTATGACTACTGAGGAAGTAAAAGAATTTGCACTTGTCGAATATGCCAAGGCGCAGAAGTTAGAGAGAAAATTTCAAATGGAGGCTGAAAAACAGAAATTAGAGGCTGAAGATAGAAAAATTCAACAGCAAATGGAAATGGAAAAACAGAAATTAGAGGCTGAGGATAGGAAGATTCAAATGCAAATGGAAGAAAGAAAGCTTCAGATGCAAGCTGAAGAAAACCAAAGACTACACGAGGAAAGGATCTTATCTATGGAACTGGAGAAAACAAAGGTAGTGAATATTGGTAATACACAAAATGAGACAAACAATCAAACATCTTCTAATAAGACAAATACTAATTTTTATAAAATCAGATTGCCTGCTTTCAACTCTGCCTTTGACGATATTTCATTCTATCTGAATAGATTTGAACTTTCATGCGAATCTTATAAGATAGACAAGTCGGAATATTGTGCACGACTTATGGAAATACTTAAGGGTGAAGCTATGAACACTATAAGTATGTTGGAGGGCCCTGACAAGAATAACTATGATGTTGTCAGAGCGGTCTTGCTAAAAAAAACCAACTGGATGAAGACGGTTATCGCCTACGCTTTAAGTCTCTATTGCCAGAGACAAGGAAAGGTTTTTTAGACTTTATAGCAAATATTCGCCATATGTTTTCACGTTTGGGGGAACTTTCAAAAACTGAACATACATACTAAGCCGTCATGGACTTATTGCTTCGTGTAAAGGTCATGTCGTCTGTAAACGCGTCTTTTCTTTCTTTTTTACATGAGCGAAAACCTACAGACTTGAAAGATATGGAACAATACTGTCACCAATACGTCACTGCACACCCAAATGTGACTGTTAGCCACTCTGAGGTCAGATAAGGTTTACACGTGGCTTCAGCAATATCATATGGTCCTAATTTGCGCCGTAGATCTCAAAGTAGGGATCGCAATTTTGGTAAGAGATAATCGTGATTTTGGACAGTACCAAGGGGGTCCATCACGTAGTAATTCTCTTTCATGGAACTGGAGACAATTTAACGGTCCTCAATATTTTGGTTCCAACAAATATGGAAATTTTGGAAGGGGTAACTGTCACGTAGACAGATAATGTATTTTACCATCTTGTCCATAATTTGATTACTCTTTTAATGCCATAGTTTCCTTGACATTTTGTATTTCTTTTCTACCTTCGTGGCCCATTTTTTACACCTTCTCAAACCCCACCCGCGTTTGGTTACGTCTGGCTTTCAGTAGAAATCTCCCACTGGTCAGAAACGGTCAGCGTAGCGGCAATATTACATAGACTACACGCACCTGGTCCGTCCAGGGGAATTTCTCTGGTCGCTTTAAAACGTTTGATCACGAGCGGCTAGTACCCTTTGAGGCCTGGGTAACGAGTTTGATCTGTTTCAGGGGGAGATAATACTCGCGGTCAGTCTCCGGGTTTTGCCCTTAGAACGCTGCTGGTGATCATAATGTTACGCATCCTTGAAACAGGGGGAGATAAACCGCTGCTAGTAGTGGGTTGTTTGCAATTAGATGAGCAAAGAGCACATAATATTATGATTGTCTCTCTGGGGGAATTTTCGCAAAGTTGTTGCTTCTGAAACATTTGTCTTACCCGGTATTACGATTACGCCGATACCTCTGAAGAAATATGCAGGCCAGGTGTCCGGGGGGAGCGTCCTTTGTGATCTATAAGAGTAGACTGGTTTTAATAGACAAAGACATTCGTGAATTTTCCTGGCCCATAGATGACCATCATGAGATAAGGCAAACTTTAACACAGTACTAGAATGTGTTTGCCTATGTTCTAGTCATTTTCGGGGTGAGTTGACATATCTTATTACAATATGATATATTCAAATTAGCTTTTATATATATCTGTTAGGAAAGTGAATTCATTTCTGAGGACTTCTAGTAATTTTATTCAGTGATAAGGTAGCGCTGTCTACGGCCTAGTAAGGGTGCTTAAACTGTTACGGTTTATCATGGGTTAAATGTTAAACTTACAATAACAGATATTAGGCGTAGAATCAGTCCACAGATGCGTATCAGGGGTTCAGAATAGGCTAAATTAACTGTCATTTCTGTAAGATAATGTGAGGTGTGGATTGTTCACTTAAAAACTGAATAGTGAGATGCAGGTAATAACTCTGGATTATAGGAGATAGTCACTGATTCCTTTTTGATAGATATTTCTAGTGGCAAGGGAGGATCATTTTATGCTTACTTGTGTGGCTAGGCACTAGTCTATAACTTTCACTGAAAGCAGTAACCAGGCATAGATATAATTATATCTTATGATCTAGCCACAACTGTATTATTGTAGCAAGAACATTGCATTTTCTTTGTACTCATTTTGTGGAATGCTAATATATTTTCCAAAGGGGACATACGATTTATTTGTGTAATGTCAAATGCTGTAATCTGTTTATGTAAATTCATTTAATGTTGTAAGATGAATAAGCATATTCATTTAACTGTAACTACAGATTAGGTTTCCTGTATGTTGAGATTGGGAGAAGAGGAGTAGATTTTTGATGTCAGAACATTTACTGACAGGTACCTGGGGGTGCAAAAGATATTAAGCCTATGCGAGCGCGTGTTGATAATTGATATTTTTAAGGAACAGGAGACATGGTTAAAGACAGCCCTAAACTATCATAGCAATAACTACAATAAATTTAATCCCATAGAGGAGCGAAACTTTCTGTATAAAGTTAGAGTGATTTATTATTTGCTTGAAGTTAAAAGGTGTCTTTTTGGGTCTCAGTTTCAGGGAGACCGAATCGCTAGAGCAGACTCCAGTCAGGCGAAGAAAGTCATAGACTCTTCGATCTAGAGGGTTTCTGTATACATCTAGCAACGAATCGTCAACCCCGTTCCTGAATCAAAACCCTTTTTTGTCAACGCCAAGTTAAGCTCACGCAGTGCAACGGAGCCAACGCTAAATCTGGAATCACCAAATGCAGTAGTAGTTCTCTACTCGCCTATTGGATACTAGCCAGAGCATTGCGGCTTCCAGAATATCAAAACCGCCCAGCATGCCTATAGCAGAATTCCATATCACCCGCCTTTTTGTGCCTAAACGGGGCACTCAGCAAACCACAGCCAAACCAGTTTAAACAGGATTTACAGCCAAGCAGAGCCTAGCGCCGGATAAGCGCGCCTGGGACTCTTTGTCCTCAAGTAACTTCGTCTGGTGTATTTCTGGGTCTATGTAGAACTTCGAACGTATGAGCAGCCATCTATAGACAGAGTTCCAGACCCCCTCACGTCATTAGAGGTCACCAACGTTTAGCACCAACAAAGAAAGTTTTGTAGGCTAGTCCCTCACGAAGGATCTACAAGTAATACACTTTCTGGAGCTAGCATTTGGTCCCACGACCGCGGACAGGCTGTCGCTCAGTTCGATTATTTGGCCAGCAAGAAAGATAGACAGAGTTTCAGCCCCCTCACGCCATTAGAGGTCACCAACGTTTAGCACCAACAAAGAATGTTTTGTAGGCTAGTCCCTCACGAAGGATGTACAAGTAATACACTTTCTGGAGATAGCATTTGGTCCCACGACCGCGGACAGGCTGTCGCTCAGTTTGTTTATTCGATCAGCAGGAGATAAATAGAGTCTTCCAGACCACCTCGCGCAATTAGGGAGGAATCACCAATGATAGCGCCTATACAGTGATTTTATTCAGGTTAATTCCATCACCCATGGAGGATATGTACGAAAAAACCACTTACTGGATCTATTTCATATGGTCCTCGAAAACGGACGGACTGACACTCGATTTATTTATCTCTCTGTGTTCTACAGGTTTTATGAATGGTGATCTGTGTGTGGTTGTTGGTGTATATGATTATTGATGACTATTGATGATTATTTTGATTATTGATGTAATTTATGCTGTGTATGATGATATGCATTAATTCCATGCTTTTCTTCTTTGATAAAGCTTCCACATTTATTAATGCGCTGTTCCCGACTCTTTTCATCCATAATTAAACTTGTTTAGCTCTTTACTATAATCTCTATGTTTGATAAGAGAAAAGAGTGAGAGCAGGAGATGCTTAGACAGTAAAAGTGAGTTGAGGCATGGAGAGAGAGATCATTTTGGTAAATCTTCTTCGAGGTTGTCTCAAGTCCATCTCCTATTTACACCTTTCTGTGTGTGTAATCTATAACTCTGTCAGTCCACTATCCCTTGTCGATTTCACTACTATTGTCCAACTCGACAAATACTCTACACTTTACTCAACCACGACAATTAATGGGGTCTCGCCGCGGAATTTGAACTACATCTGCAGCAATCGCAACAGATGAGGTTGCAGTCTGGTAGGAATCTCTCACAAGATTCTATCTTGATTCTTAGAGTTTAGTGTTCGGCAGATTATAGGAATTTCTTTCCCCTAGACATTTCGAACTATTTCTTTTGGGTGGAAGTCGGAACAGCGTTTTTTTCTCCACAGCAATCATAAATATTAAGTTACATTTATTGTTCATGCTACACATGAGACAGCTGGTAAAGGTTGATGGTATCACTGCTGAGTTTTTGGTTGACAAATCTGACGACTATTGTTGTAAAAGTCAGAAAGAATTTTTTTTTAAGGGTTAATATTTTTTCAGGAGTAGCTCTTTAATCTGAGATAAGAAGCTACAGATAGTCAGTTACTAGCTTGCATCTGTACCAAGGGAGGGTGTTCATTCGGATGATAGTAACCAATCCTCTCAATAGCTTAGTACTGACAGAACTGGGGTGAAGTGATAGTAATAAGTTTTACATCACTTACATTTTTTGGAGTTTTTTGGGGGTTTTTGCTTGTCGATCAGAGTAGCTACAAACTTTCTTGTTTTTAAAGTTCCCAGGCTAGCCTAGATTTTATTGATTATTAAGTTAATCAGCACCTATTGCACTAGGTAACTAAGATCTCTAGGTTCTATTCTTCTATAGTGTTTGCTCACCCTGATATAATGGCCGATCTAGATAAAGTGCATAGGATTGCCTTCGAGGTAGCTAAGTACATGGAGTACCAGGATAGCGAAATCCAGCCCTTTCTAGAATTTGCAGTAAGCCTGCAGGATCAATACGAGGTAGACAATTGGTTTGACAGCCGTTTAATCTTGGCATGGTCCTGTAAACAAACTGGGGAGAGTGAAGCATTCACCCGACAGTACGTAGAAGAAGTGATAGAAGATGAGAAGCAAATGGAAAAGCAAAGACAAGAACGGCACAAGCAATTGGAAATAAAACGACAAGAACGGGACAAGCAATTGGAAATGGAGAGCCAAGAAAGGAGCAGGCTACACCAAATCAGAATGAATGAACTGGATAGCCAAATTCGGAGGATGGAAACAGATACTAAATGTAGTTACTCTACTTCCCCTTCTACTGTGCCCTTAACGGTCAACGCCCCTGCAAGGCTTGCGCCCATGAAAGAAAACTTGCCTACTAAAACCGAACCCCAACTCCAGGAAATTGACTTTCCTTTGGACTTGGATCCGAAGCCCAAACAAGGAAAGAATTTACGTCGGCACAGCAGACCTAAGGCCACGGGGAAAATTACGCAACGTTCCCAGGCATGGAAACTGCACAAAGGTGAGAGAGGTGCTAACAAGCATGGTAATACGGATTGTTCCCGTCTGGCAAGCGGCGAACCCCGAGCCTCTCACGCTCTAGACCGAGCAGCACCTAACCGACACGTGACGTCGAGAAAAGGGAGCCACACCCTATCACGTTATATTTCGCTAGATTCCCGGCCGGACAGCGAAAAACCATATGCAGAGGCATATCCCTCCAACTCAACGATCGTAGAAAGGAGGTGCCTCACCTCTTATCACCCTGAGCTTAACAGGTGCAAGAATAAGTCGCCTGCTAAAAGGGTTAAACTTTCCAAACCGTTCCAAGGAACCTTGGAAAAACACACCGAGAGTTTTTTCTCGGGCACTTCGCGATATAACGGTATCTCAAACCGTCCAGTCCGTTGCATGCAGACTGCGGAGCCTGTAAACCAGGAAGTGGATCTCGCATTGCAGGACATTTGCCAACCGACGCCATTAACTTCCTCAGGGGAGGGTAAAGTTGACGTTTATGGTGGACACAGGGTTCCATGCGAAGGGATCCCTGGTATTCCATTTGAGTCTCTCACACTTCTCAGGGGAGAAGACAGTGAGAAAAGCTGCCTTACTACTGTACAAGGAGCCATTGTTGAGAGCCTTGGCTCACGTCATGCTAGTACCGGGAAAGCGACTCAATAAACTCTGGAACTCGCAGATATTACCTATCTTTCTCCACGGATAGAAGCTACGGAGATCTGTTATGATTTAGTAGAACCCCAGAATGCGATCGATTACTCTCTGCTTCAGGCAGCTGATTTCTCTCATTCAAATCGCATTATTCCAGTGGTCTCAACCCCACTGATGGACAGCAAAGTAGTCGCCTCCGCCAGGCCATTCCAGAGCAACTTGATCATTTCCGTTGACCAAGCCAGAGTAGTGACTGGCAAGGCAAGGAAAGCTCCAGATTCACCTTTAGACGGCACAGGTCTGAAGATTGATCAATGCTCCCACCGAAACAGGGGAGTAGGTGTGGAGAGGCAGAAGAAAAATGCTAGCATTTCTTCGGCCAACGAACGGCTTTATTTACCAACTAGGGTTACACGCGCGCAGGAAATCCCGATAGACTGCAGCTATAGAGGGTTATTCAAGTCCACGCCCGTGACAGGTAAATATATACGTAAGCAGCCTGAGCCCATCAATGATTACACCGCGCATAACAGGCGGATTATCTACGCAGTGGCCAGTGAGTTCAGGCGGGGCCGAAAACCACAACAGGTGCGGATAATTTTCCGGACCATAAACAGGCACAGCGAGTTGCGGAAGCAAGGTCAGGTTCACACGGAAACGAAGGGCGTCAGCGCCGACTGGCCTCGCAAAATCCCATTCGCTGAACGTCTATTAGACAGAGGGAAGAAAAGAAATGAACTAGGAGCTAGTCATACAGACAGACAGAAATTGGAAACGTATTTGGTTTATGAGTATAGCATGTTCCAATGATAGGTAAAGGACGTCGATGGAAAAGATAAATTACTGTCATTGTTGTCCTTATTCCTCGAAATTTAAAAGGGGGGGGGGGCACTTGTCACGTAGACAGATAATGTATTTTACCATCTTGTCCATAATTTGATTACTCTTTTAATGCCATGGTTTCCTTGACATTTTGTATTTCTTTTCTACCTTCGTGGCCCATTTTTTACACCTTCTCAAACCCTACCCGCGTTTGGTTACGTCTGGCTTTCAGTAGAAATCCCCCACTGGTCAGAAACGGTCAGCGTAGCGGCAATATTACATAGACTACACGCACCTGGTCCGTCCAGGGGAATTTCTCTGGTCGCTTTAAAACGTTTGATCACGAGCGGCTAGTACCCTTTGAGGCCTGGGTAACGAGTTTGATCTGTTTCAGGGGGAGATAACACTCGCGGTCAGTCTCCGGGTTTTGCCCTTAGAACGCTGCTAATGATCATAATATTACGCATCCTTGAAACAGGGGGAGATAAACCGCTGCTAGTAGTGGGTTTTTTGCCCTTAGATGAGCAAAGAGCACATAATATTATGATTGTCTCTCTGGGGGAATTTTCGCAAAGTTGTTGCTTCTGAAACATTTGTCTTACCCGGTATTACGATTACGCCGATACCTCTGAAGAAATATGCAGGCCAGGTATCCGGGGGGAGCGTCCTTTGTGATCTATAAGAGTAGACTGGTTTTAATAGACAAAGACATTCGTGAATTTTCCTGGCCCGTAGATGACCATCATGAGATAAGGCAAACTTTAACACAGTACTAGAATGTGTTTGTCTATGTGCTAGTCATTTTCGGGGTGAGTTGACATATCTTATTATAATATGATATATTTATGTTAGCTTTTATATATATCTGTTAGGAAAGTGAATTCATTTCTGAGGACTTCTCCTAGTAATTTTATTTAGTGATAAGGTAGCGCTGTCTACGGCCTAGTAAGGGTTCTTAAACTGTTACGGTTTATCGTGGGTTAAATGTTAAACTTACAATAACAGATATTAGGCGTAGAATCAGTCCACAGATGCGTATCAGGGGTTAAGAATAGGCTAAATTAACTGTCATTTCTGTAAGATAATGTCAGGTGTGGATTGTTCACTTAAAAACTGAATAGTGAGATGCAGGTAATAACTCTGGATTATAGGAGATAGTCACTGATTCCTTTTTGATAGATATTTCTAGTGGCAGGGGAGGATCATTTTAAGCTTACTTGTGTGGCTAGGCACTAGTCTATAACTTTCACTGGAAGCAGTCACCAGGCATAGATATAATTATATCTTATGATCTAGCCACAACTGTATTATTATAGCAAGAACATTGCATTTTCTTTGTACTCATTTTGTGGAATGCTAATATATTTTGCAAAGGGGACATACGATTTATTTGTGTAATGTCAAATGCTGTAATCTGTTTATGTAAATTCATTTAATGTTGTAAGATGAATAAGCATATTCATTTAACTGTAACTACAGATTAGGTTTCCTGTATGTTGAGATTGGGAGAAGAGGAGTCGATTTTTGATGTCAGAACATTTACTGACAGGTACCTGAGGGTGCAAAAGATATTAAGCCTATGCGGGCGAGTGTTGATAATTGATATTTTTAAGGAACAGGAGACATGGTTAAAGACAGCCCTAAATTATCATAGCAATAACTACAATAAATTTAATCCCATAGTGGAGCGAAACTTTCTGTATAAAAGTAGAGTGATTTATTATTTGCTTGAAGTTAAAAGGTGTCTTTTTTGGGTCTCAGTTTCAGGGAGACCGAATCGCTAGAGCAGACTCCAGTCAGGCGAAGAAAGTCATAGACTCTTCGATCTAGAGGGTTTCTGTATACATCTAGCAACGAATCGTCAACCCCGTTCCTGAATCAAAACCCCTTTTTGTCAACGCCAAGTTAAGCTCACGCAGTGCAACGGAGCCAACGCTAAATCTGGAATCACCAAATGCAGTAGTAGTTCTCTACTCGCCTATTGGATTACCAGCCAGAGCATTGCGGCTTCCAGAATATCAAACCCGCCCAGCATGCCTATAGCAGAATTCCATATCACCCGCCTTTTTGTGCCTAAACGGGGCACTCAGCAAACCACAGCCAAACCAGTTTAAACAGGATTTACAGCCAAGCAGAGCCTAGCGCCGGATAAGCGCGCCTGGGACTCTTTGTCCTCAAGTAACTTCGTCTGGTGTATTTCTGGGTCTATGTAGAACTTCGCACGTATGAGCAGCCATCTATAGACAGAGTTCCAGCCCCCCTCACGCCATTAGTGGTCACCAACGTTTAGCACCAACAAAGAAAGTTTAGTAGGCTAGTCCCTCACGAAGGATCTACAAGTAATACACTTTCTGGAGGTAGCATTTGGTCCCACGACCGCGGACAGGCTGTCGCTCAGTTCGATTATTTGGCCAGCAAGAAAGATAGACAGAGTTCCAGCCCCCTCACGCCATCAGAGGTCATCAACGTTTAGCACCAACAAAGAAAGTTTTGTAGGCTAGTCCCTCACGAAGGATCTACAAGTAATACACTTTCTGGAGATAGCATTTGGTCCCACGACCGCGGACAGGCTGTCGCTCAGTTTGTTTATTCGATCAGCAGGAGATAAATAGAGTCTTCCAGACCACCTCGCGCAATTAGGGAGGAATCACCAATGATAGCGCCTATACAGTGATTTTATTCAGGTTAATTCCATCACCCATGGAGGATATGTACGAAAAAACCACTTACTGGAGCTATTTCATATGGTCCCCGAAAACGGACGGACTGACACTCGATTTATTTATCTCTCTGTGTTCTACAGGTTTTATGAATGGTGATCTGTGTGTTGTTGTTGGTGTATATGATTATTGATGACTATTGATGATTATTTTGATTATTGATGTAATTTATGCTGTGTATGATGATATGCATTAATTCCATGCTTTTCTTCTTTGATAAAGTTTCCACATTTATTAATGCGCTGTTCCCGACCCTTTTCATCCATAATTAAACTTGTTTAGCTCTTTACTATAATCTCTATGTTTGATAAGAGAAAAGAGTGAAAGCAGGAGATGCTTAGACAGTAAAAGTGAGTTGAGGCTTGGAGAGAGAGATCATTTTGGTAAATCTTCTTCCAGGTTGTCTCAAGTCCATCTCCTATTTACACCTTTCTGTGTGTGTAATCTATAACTCTGTCAGTCCACTATCCCTTGTCGATTTCACTACTATTGTCCAACTCGACAAATACTCTACACTTTACTTAACCACGACAGTAACTACAATAGAGATTATCAACCCTACAATAATTTTTCTCGGAGACAACAAAACCCATCGAATAGATATTTTTGTCACAGGGGAAATAGTAATTGCGACAATGCTAACTGGGGTTCAAATCAGAACAATAGTTTCAATAGAGCAAATAACAATGCTCCCAAAAGAGATAATAATCGCGATAGATCGCGATATGATGGTAAATCTCTAAATAATAGATCGCATCGCCATGCTAACTCTGCTCAACAAGAGCTCCAGTTTATTAATGATCAAGGTAACAATGATAATAGTGTCTCTAATGCTACTGCTTGCTCTGCTTTCGATTTCGAGAGAGCATCTCAGTGCCAGGAGTGCACATCTTTGTTCCAACCTATAGCTATAACTACCTTGAGCTGCGATCATCCTCTACATACTCTTCCTGCCTTAGCTGCGCATGACGGAAGGGGTCTCTTACTCTACATAAGGGGATTGTGAATAATAATCCAGTCTCAGTTCTCTTGGATTCTGGATGCACAACTGTTGGAATTAGACAGTCGCTAGTTCATCCATCTTGCGCAACAGGTAATATGGTGAAATGTGTGACATTCGTTGGGACAGTTGAGACTTTTCCGACTACCATATTCCACATTGCCACACCATTTTTCACTGGTTATATACACGCATGTATGCTCAGAGCGCCTGTCGCTGACCTTACTGTCGGACAGATACATGGTATAAAAGTGTGTACGCCGGTACAAATTGCTGTTTGGGAACGGCAACATAATCTTACTGCCGCCACTATGCCAAAATCTTTTCACCATTTGCATTCTGCTAACGTAATACATTCTGCTAATTTGGGAAAATCTTGCAGTATTGATGATACGATTGTTCATCATACTAATTTTGGTGCTTTTTTTTAGCCTAGTTCGACATTATTCAGTACAACGTTACTCTAATTTTGACTCTTCTTTAACGACTATTATAGAAGAAGATCCTTCGGTTTCGTCTGACACAAACAATAACTTTATAGCTACGACTGAATCTACATCCAGTCACTTTGATTGCAACTCCTTTGCTGCGATGACTAGTGTCTTCTTTGCCACATGTACGGACTTGGTTCTTAGTACATATCTATACCTTATGAGTTTCTTTACTTTTCTTACTGGGTCGGTTAGCTCAGTATCTTCGTCTGTTACGACTTTTTGTCGTACTTACTGCTTTTCTTTTAAACTTCGACGTAGGTCCAAGTTTACTACTGTCTGTTTTTGCATCTTTATTGTATGCTTTTTGCTTTTTTCTTTGCCTGGTACACAGGCTATGACTTCAGTTTAGCCTTTGAGGTGTACGCTTTTGTCAACTGCATGTCCTTTGTCTTGCGCAAAATCTCAGATTGTCAGCCATAATTACACTCTTGGTCATCGTTACACTCAACATGACGTTAGTATCATTTGTATATTCGCGACTTTTCTCTACATAAATTATATGCTGCTATTTTTCTCAGATACTTTTATGACCCTGTTTAATTCCGGATTCCAGGTTAGTCTGTGCTACTTTCTCTGTTACACTTTCTTGTGTAACGGAGGAAGGTTTGATTAACATCGTACAGGTGTCGGAAGTTTACACGGCCACATTTGATAGGTTAAAATTAAAATTAACTGTTGCCTGTCATAAAATCCTACCTTTACCAAACAGAGATTTTCATTTGTGTTTTTTCACAGCAACGGCTTTTCCATGAGAGTCAGAGCTGCTATATTGTTTGATTAGGCTGTTACTCTACAACCTGTGGTATATATCGCAAGATTTGCTGTTCCAGTGAAGCCAGTCGGCAGTTTGACGCCACTCTAGATGGTTTTGGTATCTTCGTGTGCATAGGATGGTCCAAGACTACTAGAGTAGTCATTTATATGTAACTTATTTAGGATAGTAGATAATATTGTATATTAGTATAGTATAGTATATTAGATAGTATTGTATTAGGATATGATATAACTTTTTTTTAAGATAGTATGTTTGCTCATCTGTATGCACCAATTCATTACCATATTGTTCTTATACTACTGTGTTTTGATAAATGTTGAACGTATGACAATTGTAATGATACTATTATTTTCACGTAACTGATCATTACGATACATTTTGGTATTGTACAATTTTTTTAAAAAAATGAAGACAAAAAAAAGGTATTTTTTCTGACATTGTGATGTATTTTTTTCTTTGGATGCTTATAATAAGTTCATCATTGGTATTTTATAAGTTTATTAACTTGGTTATCATGCACATTATGCTATTTTTAAATGGGAATTAGTTATTTGTCTTTTGGTATAAATATGCATTGTTTAACTTATTGTTTACCATGATATATCATTGTCTGCTCATTCTTCTTGTACTTCATGTGGTCTTTTTACTTTTCACTTATGATGTCACAGCTAGTCTATACTTGATGTACTTCATATTTTATCGAATTTGTTGATCTTCGTATTCTTATCTCGTTATCTTTCTATACTTCATTTTTTTTTACTTTACACTTACTTCTATCCCTCTTTTGTTCTTTTTTGTTAACATTACTTAACATAGTGTAATCCTTATGTGTAAATATTATGATTTCATCGACCTCAATTGTTTTTAATTTTTTGTTCGATGTACTTTTTCCTAAAAAAATGATCATATCATTTTTTCCCCGGGGGTCGGTGTAGTCTGTTAAGTCATATTCTAATTAAGGGGAGTTAAGTGTTAAAGACTGGAATGTGCGGGTCGGATTTTTGTACACGCTAGTAAACACGCTCTGTGTGATGAGAGAATTTTTTAGTCGGGGGTTGTATGCTCAGTAATGTTTAAACTGTTACTTGTCTAGTTGTTAGTTTGTTTAAAGATAGGATAAAGAAACTGGTCGAATGAAATAGTTTGAAGGGAAAGGCGGATGAATTCAGCTCACATCTCAAGCTGCGAGTTCGCGCTTGAATGAATTTTTACTGAGCTGTTTTGAGGCATGAATTTCAGCTCAGTAAGAATATATTTTTTTTGAAAAATAATAATGAAATTCCAGAATGTACGTTTTGAAGGGAAAGCGGATGAATTCAGCTCACATCGTCAAGCTGCGAGTTGCGCTTGAGATAATTTTATTCATATATTTCGTGATAGTACGTTTTTCAAAGCCTTGGGAATCCAGGACGTTATCCAATTTATTTAGTGTTGAAAAATTTTTGTATATTATTTGATAATTCCAGAATGTACGTTATTGAAGATTGAGAGATATTATATTCATATTGATTCAAAGCCTTGGATATTATGGCTTACCAATGTACTGTGTATTCAATTGAAGATTGAGAGATATTATATTCATATTGATTAAAAGCCTTGGATATTATGGCTTACCAATGTACTGCTTATTCAATTGAAGATTGAGAGATATTATATTCATATTCATTCAAAGCATTGGATATTATGGCTTACCAATGTACTGTGTATTCAATTGAAGATTGAGAGATATTATATTCATATTGATTCAAAGCCTTGGATATTATGGCTTGTTAATGTACTGTTGATTCTGCATGCGTATATTATGAACTGTCGATGCTCCATGACTTGATGTGAAGTGTATTACTGGTATGTCTACGTGACTGTGTAGTGAATTAACAGTGTATAACGTTATCAGGAGTTTAAACGTTCCTGATTCCTATGTTTGTTGTGGTGTGTGGCTCCAGTCTGTTTAGGTATGCCAGAACCCTTTAACATTCGTGTATGTTATGATTTACATAGTCACACACCTGTCGGCCATCCGTAAGTAAGACCTATGCTGATCGTCATTCATCAGCGAAACTATATTAACTTTGTCCAGCCATCCCGCCTGCAGAAGGTGTTACATATAATACATATCTGTAACACCATCCTATCACATCAATGAGCATCCCCCGCAAGTAATATTTCGTGTATTTGGGGTATAACAAACATCGCGCTTTAATTGACCGATCACTTTCTTCAAAACAAGCTGCTTGTTTAGAAGAAAGTGATCGGTCATTTAACTCTAAAGTGTATTTTAAGACGTATAAACATGTTTATGTACGTAAAGTTGTACATCAGGTCAACAGCCTCATCATGTGAAAAAATTGCAACATAAACCACCATTGTAAGAGCTGGTGACTGCTTCGTGCAAGAGATCAACGGCACAGATGGCCCTATGCTCCAAGGTGAGCCGACAGATGATGGCACGGTAATGATGAATACATTTAAGATATGCCAAAACTGCATGTCAGATTGACAGAATGTTTGAATATTATATTCTCATTCATTCAAGTTCTCTCATTTACGTAAAAAACACTTTCATATATCTCAGCGCCCTCAGCTTTCTTGTTCTTTAAATGATGCGCTCACAGAAAAAAATCACTGATTAAATTGGGATGGTGGGGCAAATGAGTAGTCTTTGATTTCTACATTAGGAGACAACGGTTTACAGGATATGATTTCTATAATTTCTTCCTAGTTTCTGGTAATCAATTCTGGAAACCAATCTTTAGAGACGGTTCTAGAAGACTTTCTTAGGCGGCAAACTTGTGAGATCTAGGCTTTAAACTAACGTGATCCCAGACACCACTACACTCTTGGCGTGTAAGGAAAAATCAAGAATCCACAAAAACTCCGCACCACTACAACAAAGCTCCAGCGACAACCCAGTGTCAAGAAAGAAAGAGCTAAGTGGATAACAGGGCCCATTACATTGACACTTTTCCTCCAAAATCCCAAGCTTCGTATGATAAAAATTTATAAACATTCAGATACCAGTCAACCATCTGAACTTATTGATAACTCTTCTTTATTATTTTAACTTTGCTACTTCATATAAATAAATACACGTGTATATATGTGTAAATATGAATCCGTAGCTGGAGTTTTGTAACTTTGGTTAAAATAGTTTATCTTTACACCCGCACGAGCTAATTTTTTATACCTATCCACAAGGTGCAAGTCCAACACAAAAATTAGAATCTTCAACTCTTAAAAAACAAAAAAGCCTTAAAAAATTAGGAGCTAGGCAACTCATGTAATCAAGTAAACGCGACCTCTCTTTGGTGACAAAAATACAAACATAATTATAATGCTTTTGTTGGTAGGGTTGTCAAGATGATCACAAATGTAAGTAACCATGGGAATTAAAAAAAAAAACCAAAAAAAAAAAAAAAAAAAAAAAATGAAAGGCTAGACGATTGCCAGTTTTTCACACGGCACGTGGGTTAAACTGTTTTACTGATATGTCCGTGTCTGTTAGACTGAGACCAATATTACTATTCATTTTTTGCTATTCGTCTTTGAACTAATTCTTAGACACGGAAAACAATTTCTGACGCCTCATTAGTTGCATAAAGCATGCCAGAAACGTGCAGAAGTTCGGCGAAAAAATGTTCAAAGATTTGCACATTTACTTTTTTTAATTACGATGTCATAACGATGGTCAGCGGCAGATCTAAGTGTAGAACCTAGAAAACCTGATATTTTCATGTTCTTGACACTATTCTCATAAAAACTGGCAAGCCTGTTTCATTAAAATTCAGGGAAAATTATGGGGTAACTTAATAAACTTTACCGCCGTGTAGGTTGATGTCACAGTAGTATATTATTTGTGAATACTTGTAGATTATGTCTGAGTTCAGATAGAGTATGAATGCAAAGATGTGAAAATAGATGAGAATAGAGTCACTAATGAAGTTATGAGAAGAGATATGACTTCTGAAGCGTGGTTGGGCCACGTCTTCAGACTACTGTGACGTATTTCACTAAGACAATCCGCTTCTCTCACTCCTATGCTCCTAAAGGCAGTAAGGGACAAAGTTATGACATGCATTTACAGTTATAAAAAAAAAAGAAGAGATCCTGACCACAGGATAGGTTTTTATGTTTATTAAACAACACACAAAAACGATAACACAGCATGAACAAAATAAAACCCCACCTGTATGCCTTCACAATGTCTGACGGCTACAGGGGAAAAAAATTCGTAGAGTACAAAAGTTATGGTCAACACTCTCTTTAACACACGACTAGGCTCAAACGCACACACGCCAAACCTCGCCTCACTACCACTCCACGCACACTCTTACTGGCATGCTTAAAAATGTCCAAATAAAGGGGTTAGGTCCCCAGCTATCAAAACAATGACAGCGGCCAAATCCTTTTAGGGCACTTAAGCTTGTCAGGTACTCTCCTACTCTGCTAGGAAAAAATCACTCTGTTCCATCTAAGGTATTAAATCCTCGGAATACGGAGTAAAGCTTCCACTGGAAACAGGTAAATAAATCCCAAGAATCACACTTATTATCGCGGGTGGCCACCACTAATTCAGCGACTACCAGTATCCCTGGCTGGAGCGAATTTCATGCACTGATTTAAAAAAAAAAAAATATATATATATATATATATATATATATATATATATATATATATATATATATATATATATATATATATATATATATATATATATATATATATATATATATATATATATATATACACTCCAAGTGCGAATCAGTGACTTTAAGCTGGGAAATCAGATTATCCAGGAACAAGGCGAGGCGTAGGCACCTCTACTACAGATAATGACGACTGGAAAAATCGCTGGCGTTTACTGATGGTTTGAATAAAAATACTCCAAAATGACGGGGCGTAAGTGGGTAGATCAAGGTTGCTCAGAAAATGGAAGGCAATGGTATCAGCTAAGGGCGCTAGTGATTGATAATATGGCATGAGTAAATTATTTACTATGGGCTGGCTAGTGGCTATTAACTGAAGACTGCAGTGCTCGTAGACTTAGGGCACATGAATTTACATGCCACTAATAATTCTGGATGGTTGTGTTGTGCCCGATCCAAGAAAAAAACGCGGTACCTGGGACCAGAGCTGTAATAAACAGACAGTCAAGAAAAAGTTTATACCATAATATAGTAATTACTAGCACGAACTACACAGTACTTTTTCTCACTTCATCACAATTACAAACACGTCCTCCCCCCCCCTCCCCCCCCCCCGGTCTTTCCCTCCTCTCACTCTTTCATTACAGAAATCACAACCCACTATCTGAGTCCCCCCCCCCCCCCCCTTCCCCTTTCCCTCTGATAAGCCTAGACTTCTTCTTCTTCTTCTTCTTGCGATCGCATCTTTGATGATTACACCGTCAGACGAGTTCTCATGATGAATTCGACTGTTGTTTGAAGTTCCTCTTTAACTCCATATAGCTTTGAGTTTAGTGTTGAGTCATTGGGCCAGTATATCTTTCTTAACTGGTCATACAGAGGACAGTCCTGTAGAACATGCTCAGTCGTTTGTTCGTTTAATCCACATGTGCACAGTGGTGAAGCAGACAATCGTAGCTTGTGCATGTGTTTATTCAGTTTGTTATGCCCTGTCCTGAGTCGAAAGATAGTTATCTGTAAGCCTAGAAAATAGTACAGATAGCTTCCCCCAGTGGTGAATGCTGGCCCGCGCAAGCAAGCGCGTCTGACCTCTCACACACTCGGTATTATGCCGACATTATTACAAATCCAGGTTACTCATTCACAACGTGAAATGGGAAAATACAAGACATCAACATCGGTAATTGGGCCTGTACGGGACGTTATAAAATGTATGTGGCGATGACACACACTACTATCAAACGAGTATCAAAATTATATACACAATTAATTACACATCTATTAAAAATGGAACAAATTCCTTCCTTCCTTTTTCTTCTTCTTCCTCGTTCGCCCTGAAAAGGACAGTGGTTGCGTTGTGTCTGTTTACGCCTAAGCTGTGATATCTGCACCTTTCGGTCGACACATCCGACTTCAGCACTGCATTTTTTAGGGACCGGGTTTGCCTTCCCATTGCGATCCGCACTCGCTCAGCCAGACTGCACTGCTGCAGACTGTTTCCAGGACCACCACTTGGAGGTGGAGTGCGGTCTTGACCAGCACTGGTTCGCTGGTCCTGATGCAAGCAGTACAGCTATGGGTCGCTGACTGCATTCACTATTGATGCATCTTGGGGTCCCAAATGGAACATATAACACACACACAAAAATGACAAATCATCTCCCCGTATTTGTCTACAACTTATATATCTGTCAAATATCTCTTCAGTCTTGCCGTAATTCTTAATGAAGTTAAAGTTGGTAGCTAGCGAAATGACGTTATACCTCCCGGGTTATGTCCAACAATTACTTTATATTAAGCCATATATATTAAGAGAAATACAGTAATTAAGTCTCCTAACTCTATATTATTTATCTACACATATACTCGTATATTGGAAGAATTTAAGTCTACTGGCTCTCTATTATTAATCTACCAAGGAAAAAAACAAAAAAAAACTCGGAGGATAAAAACATCGACTAAGTAAATTTGCTCATCAAAACGAGGAATTCCGATTTACACTCTCTAACTATTGTTAGCTTTCAACTCAACAACGTCACTAGACGACAAAATCCAAGAATTGACAACTGGTGGTGAATGATAGAGACATGAACTTAAATAGTGCGAAAGAATGCCGGGGTTCGACGAAAGCTTTCCCGCACGTGTGCGGATGAAACATAAGACAGTCGTAAGAGTGTTTACGATCTCTCGTTCGATGTTCGCCCCTGTTCAGGATGAAGGGGCGAAGGCGGCTGGACATGAAAGACGAGAGTTCTCGGAGCGACCGGGGTCACAGAAACTAGCCGCTCGCTACATAGAGACTTCTTCGGCAAGAAATGCCGCTGAAAAACTTAGAGGAGTAAAGAGTTCCTTGTTTTTCACCACACACCAAGGAGATAAGATCCTTTTAGCTTCACTGAATGCCAACATGAAAGATCGTTAGACATCCAGACGCTTTGCACGTGCAAAGTGGTGTGTCTAACTGGACTCTAGCAAGATTGACAGAATTGGAGAGAAATTAAGAGCTGTTAAAATAAAAAATAACAGAATAAGTGGGCAGTAACATGAAATAGGAAAAAAACAGACAGGTTAACTTCAGACAAGGGCAGTCAATTCTAACCATCTGTGACAGTTGCATGAGTCATAATCTGCATATTTCGGAGAAAGTTATTCATACTACGGTAAACTTCTCAAGTCTATTGTCTCCACACGTTTAAGATGTATATTAATCAGTCAATACCCTTTAGCTCCCCGAGGATCATAGACCTTTAACAAACACATGTTAAGTCTTCCTGTCCTGTGCCATCCGCTCAAGTTCTTTCCATGTATTTGACTTGTCCATGTTTGTTGAAGTTTTTTTTTTGGTAAAGAGTTTTTTTGCGGGATAGGGTAACCAGCCCCATGCCCAACCCTCTTTATGTCAATCAATCAGTACCCTTTAGCTCCCCAAGGAGCATAGGCCTTCAACAAACACATGCCAAATCTTCCTGTCATGTGCCATCTGCTCAAGTTCTTTCCATGTTTTCCTCATCATTTTCACCTCTGTATCCAGTTCTCTTCTCCATGTGTTTTTTGGTCTACCCCTGCCTCTCTTTCCATGAGGATTCCAGAACAAGGACTGCCTTGTAATGCTATCAAAAGGTTTCCTCAATGTGTGTCCTATCCATCCCCAGCGTCTTCTTCTCAGCTCTTTCTCCACTGGCACTTGTCTGGTTCTCGTTATTTGGCTCGACGTAAATCATTGTTACTGTACACAGAAGATGGCCTAGCCTATTATTCCAATAAACCTGAGTATTTTCTATGCTGCCTATTACCACACGTAGTTAAAAAAGGTTGCCCCCAGATCATATACTGCCGTCGGGGGTGAAGTGTTAGAGACTTCACTGTACAAAGCCTAGCATCGAGAGATGAGATGAACAGTTCCCTTCCTCGTTGTCTTTTCTTGCCCTAGCTCCAGAGCAAAGTCAGACAGCCATTTACAGCTTGGTAGACTGGAACATGTCGACACGTGAATCAAACCCTGCACCCTTGCCACGAGAGACCAGCGCTCTAACCACGCCATTGCCTTTCTAAAATATTTGATTTTGCCGAAATGCGACTCCGTGTTGTTATTATGTCTATTTGTGCTGTTTCTTGTTTGCGTTTCTCAGCGTGATTTGAATGTCCTAAAAGCAAACAAAC
The DNA here is from genome assembly GCA_024509875.1 of Oreohelix idahoensis. Lineage (NCBI taxonomy): Eukaryota > Metazoa > Mollusca > Gastropoda > Stylommatophora > Oreohelicidae > Oreohelix > Oreohelix idahoensis. Next base: position 166,349 of record JAMPIV010014801.1, read on the forward strand.
TAAATCGCAATACCTTTTCTTTTGGTTTCTCCCTTAATGCCCGTGCTTGCTTTGTTATTTTTTTCATTATGTGTCACAACAGTCTTTTATTTGTACATCTTACAGCAACTACACTCTTTTTTTTTTTGTTATATCACAGGAAGCCCATAGTCATGAAGAGCTGTTCAAGAAACCCAGTTTGTCAACACAAGTCGTCCCTAGAATCTGCAAGTTACCACACAGATACCTGATATCAACCAAGATGCGTTATTGTCACGCGTATAAATCGTTCCTTTCTGGGAATTAGTTTAAATTTGGTGACGTTTTGACTAAAAATCATGAGTGTTTTTATGGCTTGCTATTGCGATTGATGGTTTTTTAAGCGTTTTATTAAAGTACCAATGAATTAGAATCAAGAGGACGCGACACATAAGCTGACAGTAAACGTTTTTACAAATACCAGCGACAGTAATTGTCAGCTATGGAGTTTTCATATATTTCTGGGAATGGATTTTAAAATGCTGACTTTCTTGTGATAAAACAATGAGTGTTAATAGAACATTTAGTTGCAATTACAAGGTTTATAATGTCTTCGATATCGGATACGTTGAAGTACCAATCAGTCTTTTCATTATATGTGAAAATTTATTGATAATTGTCACAATTCGGCGCACCCCAGCTCTGCACACGAACCCGAATATTTTTATTGTATCATTAGCATTAGCAGACATTGCAATATCTGTGGCGTATGTTGTTGATTCGTGCATCCATCTATCTTGGGTACAGCCTCTCATTAACAATAATATTGCCAACACTATCGTGTTTGGAACAATGTACATGGCGATAACATTGTCTTCTGTTCATTTGGGCTTTATTGCCATCGATCGTTACATCCAAATTACTCATCCATTTTACTATATGCTGAATGTGACAAAACACCGAATCTTAACAGTCATTCTGTGCACGTGGTTTGGAGGACTAACACTTGCGTGTCTCCCTCTTCTATTGTACACTGGTAGCAAATATCATAAAAAATGCATAAATATACAACCACCTCTAGAATACTTTTCGATAGTATCAACAATAATTCTAATTAATATCGCCCTCGTATTTGTTTGTTATTTCAGAATAGCTCGTCTTGCATTCAAATATAAAAAAGCAACCATCGCTAGAAGGTTACAGACTGAAAACTCAAGTTCAGAAATTATGTTCAGAAAACGCCGCCTGGCGTTTATGAAAAGTATCAAATTTTTTGTTACTATGAGCGGAGTTTATTTTATGTGTGCTACACCGCCTTTGATACTGATTGCAATCAACGTCGTCTGGAGCATTCCACGCATAATAAATTTAACGGTGACGTTTTTATACGTCCTGCATTCTCCATTGAGCTTTATTATTTATTGCAGCATGAATCAACAGTTTTTTACAGCTCTGAAAATGAAGTTAGCAGATCTTAAAACCGGTTTTTGTTGCTATTGTCACATAAATTAGAAGCAACTCATTTGATTAAAACATGCAGATGTCAGTTAATACAACTTGTCTCATTTCGACTTGTAAGGGACAACAGAAAGATAACAAAGGAGTCGGAGATGTTTATAAACACTTGCTGGCTGAGGGTGAAAGGGTTAATGTATTATAGGTATTGATGATCATAATCGACTTCCTTGCAAACCCAGTGTCTCAACATATGTCGAAAGGCTTCAATGCTAATTATTCCGGTAGAACGTTTGTTGAATATACGCCGGATTCATCCTCCAACAAAACATCACCAGTAGTCTGTTGAAGCCAAATTCCAGCAGTCATAGCCTTGTTCGTTGATAGATTGCAGTTGCGTTCTCTAACAGATTACGATTAATTGGCCTGAGTATCTGCCCCTTATGCATTTCCAATGTACCCACTGCTGGTGCTGTCAAAGCTAGTCTACCAGCTTTCTAACTGTCACACAACCCTGCATGGCCAGCACAGTCCATTCACACTAGTTCCTAAAACAGAAACATGGCGTGACTGGATCATTAATGGTGAACTGATAGAAGATACAAAACTAACACTCTTGGAACAAGGAGTGAAGAAAAGAATTGACAGGATGAGGAAATTACACATGCGTATCCCAAGTGGCTTTTGTGCTGGAATACACATTATAGAAGAAACAGAACGAAGCTTAAAATAAAATACAAAGATGAGGTCTTTAGACTGACCAATGAGGATAAACATGACGTGTGAAATAATGATAATATACTGGTTAAGACATGAGAGATGAAGGAGAAATGGCTGACAAATCATGTTTTAGAGCTGTGGTTTTTGGTACTGTTACACTTTATACTTGTCTACAGATCAATAAGTGCCTGATTCTTGTCTTTTTTTAAATTTTAAACATGGAAAAATACTAGTGAAAGAAAAATAATTTCAATTCATGTTTTAAGGTTGATGGATACAGATGAAAGATTAAAACAAATAAAATTAAGAAGACATATTTCACATTATAGTTTAGCGAAACGGTATATAATTTAATAGTATAAAGTGTCGCGGGTTGCCTCCTCTTTGCTCTGCAGTAGTGGTCCAACAGTGGCCAAAACTTAGGGTCTCTAATGTGAGTCTTCAAATGTGTGGTGGGTTTTGATGTTAAGAAGAATGGTGTGCGTATAGTTGTACTTGAGTGAGATCAACTGTGAAGGTCTCTGAGGTAAACAATGAACAACTGTATTACAGAGTACCTTTCTTGTTACCACCTTACGATCTCACTCGAAGTTATATTCTTTTTGACTAGCGTGACTGAAAGCTACATAAAGTGTCTAGGATATTGTAAGAGTGTTGTAAAAGAATCTCAATACAAAAACATATACAAACATATACTAAGTACTATGATAAACTCAAAAAATTCCAGCTGTTAAATTTTATATTTAAAATACTTTTTGTTAAAATTTATTGGTCCTGAGCCTAAAGTTGTTTTGGTCAGGACTACATTTCAATGAGAATCAATTTAGATGGATAGATATATTTACAAATATATATAAAGATATTTACATGCAACAGACAATATGTCCATAGTACATTGTTACAAATGTTCACTTTGATGTTGTTTACTCTATTTAAATACTGGGAATGGAAAGCAGGTTGGGGATTGTCATCATTCCAGTGTCTTTTGTTTCACTATGATTGTTCCTTATTTTCTTTAGGAGGAATGTTTTTGTAAGCACTGGAGATTATTCATTAATAGTGATAATTTGTCCCAGGCCAGATATAGCACTTATCTGGTTCCCGGAATAAGCCGCAGTTGTAGTCGGTTTGGCCAAACACTTCAGTCTCCTCTGGTCTTGACTTCTTTAATACAAGTAGGTGCCAGAGACTCTTTGAAATCTTGCAGACTTCTTCACTGATCGAGTACTAGCACCAGACAAGTGCCAGCAGGAACCCCTGTCGATGCAAGTTATGGTTCTGTCTTAACATCAAACTAAGTCCTCCTAATTTACCTGTAAACATATGGTCAATACAAAGAACATGGTCAGCTCTCTATGACAACCCTGCTTCTCCACTTTAGTTTGATGGAACAAATTTTACCAGTTTTCTTTTCTCTTCCCTAATGGATGCTACGCCTCTGTCATTCCTGCAGTAATCTTTTCCATTCAATAAGATAGGTGTAATGTTCCTGTATGACCATCATATATATAGTCCTGTAGTTTTAAATTTCTAGATAGTCCCTTATATGATGGATCAACATCTAGGCCATGCCTAAGTCTGTTATGGAACCATTTAATTACAATCTTTTTTCATGGCCTTTTCTTACACACAACCCTTTGTTAATTAAAAAGTCAATAAAATCAATCTTACCACATATCAAGGAAATATAAACAAGTAACGATGAATTAGGCAATAGAATATAGCACACTTTCATCACTGCCTCTGTTCAGACTGCTTTCTGATGGTAGTATTATTAATAAAAAAACAGAAGTCTGTTCATCGTTTCTTTCTTTTCTGAATATTTTGAAAAAATGGCAGCGAGCATCCTACTATTCCTATCATGTAAAAAAGCTTTGGCCAATGAGACCAAGCATCTCTTTTTTTGAATGAATTTAAAAAAAAAATTATCTCAAACACTATGCGTTACTATTACCAACTAGATTTGTATATTTAGGTCAGCCAATAATATTACGGCTTCCTTCAAATTTCATCCAATCCCTTTCTCTCACCTAATTTTTTCCCCAAAAAATATGCTATCCAATCTAAGCAGACATAACTTGACCTGACAGTATCTCCGATTCTCTATGTATTATCCCCAATATTTGATTATGTAATGAACTATTTATGTAATTGATAACATATTCTTAGTCAGCAAGGCCACAGGTACACGAATATATGATTTTTATGGGGCTACGTGACTTGGTTCAATATTCCATATTTTTTTTCCATGTTAGTTGTTGATTTTTAAACTACCTCCTGTTCAATTCTTTTCCCATGCACTTTCAAGCTAATTACGAGAGTCTCTCGTAATACACGAGAATTTACGTCATTCGCAATAAGAGCTAAGCCTGTTTTCATGACGGTGGTGTCCACTTTTTTCTCACGTTTACATCGTAATTTGAAATCGCCTAAGGGCAATACTAGCAAGTTAGTTTTATTTTTAGAAACAATTATGAGACGTGATTTGCGTTGTTTATCTATCCGTGCCCCTCCCTTCTACAATGTATTTAGGCAAATTTTTAGTTGACCTAGGAAAGTGTTACGTTTGTCTCACATACGAATTTGAAAAATTGGGTACCCTTTTTGTTCGGCTAATGTGTTATCAAATAATAAGCTGAAGGCGTAGGCGACGACTAAGATTCTCGCCGAAAAGTTGTAGTACTATCCTATCTTTGACTTTATGCACTATACTGTTATTATTCTAATTTAGATATTGTATTTAGAAGTTCACCACACATCTCCCCACTTAAAACAGACTATCATATGTCAGTTCCTTCTTCTAAATACACATAGATAAATTTACTATCTATGCCTGGTGACTACTCTGATGTTCGTCATACGGATGTCTGCTTAAAAAATCTGTACCTACATTGGTTTTGCCTGGAATATATTCTATGGTAAACTTTTTATGGCTGTAGGAGCAATGACCAACGTAATAATCTAGCATTCTCATGCCTTGCTTGTGACAGACACACGAGTGGTTTATGATCTGTTTGGATCTTAAATGATTTACCATAGAGATAAATCTGGAACTTTTTTATAGCCCATATGACAGCTAAACATTCTTTTTCACTTGTTGAATATTTTTGTTCTGCTGAGTTTAACTTACGGCTAGCATAAGCTACTGGGGTTAATTCCCCATCAAGTGAAGTTGACCTTTGTAATAGAGCTGCACCCAAACCTATATTACTAGCATCCGTTCTCACAATGAATTCTTGACTCAAGTCAGGTAATTTCAAAATAGGCCTGCTTGTGAGCTTTTCCTTCAACTCTTGGTAGGCTAATTCACACTGCGCTGACCAAGTAATTCTATCAGGATTTCCTTAGCGTTTTAAATCAGTCAAAGGAGCACATATGGAGTTAAAGTTTTTAATATACTTTTGGTAGAAACCACATAATGAGACAAAAGATCGCACATCTTTTTTTGTCTGTGGTCTTGGTGCTCTTTTCAACTTCTCCAGGTTCTTGGGGTCAAGGGTCATGTTTCCATGATGTACTGTGTGTCCCAAGAATTCCAGCAATTTACATCCAACACAGCATTTTGTCGGTCTAGCGGTCAAATTTGTCTCTCTAAGTCGATTAAACAACAAATCCAGAGAGTTAATGTGTTTCTCAAATGTTTCAGTCGATATGAGAATATCATCCATGAAGTTGGTGATGCATGGATTATTCAGGGGATCCAGTAATTTTCTCATCATCCTCGAAAACACACTCGGTGCATTTTTCAGCCCGAATGGCAACTTGTTAAATTCATAATGTCCTTCCGAGGTGCTAAAGGCTAAATAAGGTCTAACCTCCGGCTTTACTGGAATCTGATAGTAGCCTTTGCTCAGATCCACTGTAGAGAAATATTTAGCTTTATTCAGCCTGGCAAATAGCTGATTTGTATCAGGTAATGGATCCACCTGACCTTCTGTGACAGCATTCAGTTTCCTGTAATCTATACACAGTCTGTGTTCTCCAGAGGGTTTTCTTAACAGAACCACACTGGAGCTGTAAGGAGATTCACTGTGCGAGATAATTCCTTCTCTCAACAGATAATCTATCTCCTCCTTCAAAGCTTTTTCCTTAGCGAACGGAATTGAATAGGCTCTCATACAGATTGGTGTTGGGTCTATGAGTTTCATATCATATTCTAATAAATTTGTATGCCCCGGTCGGTCCGTTAACACATCTGTATGATCATCCAGAACCTGTTGAACTCTCTCCCTCTGATTTTTCGTTAAGTGTGTACTGATTTTTACCTGTGCAGCGGTCTCACAGGGATGTAAAGGATATTCATGAGAGGTGAGTGGTTCCTTTTTCATTTCCATTGCAACAGACAAGGTCAGTAGGTGTGTCTCCTCCTGGTTTTCTCTGTCCAGATATTTTTTCAGGATATTCACATGATAGATTTTCTCTTTCCCCTTCTTATCTATCTCATAATTTGTTCTAGACACCTTCTCTAGAACTGTATATGGACATTGCCATCCAATTTGCAATTTATTCTGGCTGCCGCGCAGTAGAAGAAGCACCTTCTCTCCCACAGCTAATTCGCTGTCCTTCGCTTTCTTATTGTAATAGGCAGCATGCTTTTTCCTGGCTTGTCTCAAATTTTCATTGGCAAGTTTCCAGCCAGTTTTAAGACGAGTGGTCAGCTCGTTCACATATTGATATGATGAGGTAATATTTTCTTCTGCCTTTTCATCGGTCCATGTCCTTAACATTGCTACATATAGACCTTTAATATTGTTGACCTATTTTTCCAGGCACCGGTATAGTCTCTTTCATTAGAAGCATTATAGTGAAGACTTTTCTTCCTAGAATCATCATTCACAAATCGACCACTACCAATTTTTTTCTTGGGGTTATCTTCCCACTTTAAATTCCTTGTGAGAGATCTTCTCTCTCTTTTATCTTTATCTAGTTCACAAAATTCCGACCGAGGGATTGTCGGCTTATTCTGGGGTAAAACATTTCTTTGTACTCGCTGCATAGTGGCCATTGTAAAACATTCGAGTGAAGACTGTCTGTGAAAAGGGGGTTCCCATTCCCCTCTGTCCACTTTATTATAATTAATTTTCTTTCCAGGCCTAAGTTTGCCCCGTGGCGTGTCTACGTCCTGATCCATTTTCCCACGTGTGGGTATTCCCTCTTTATTTTCTGGCCCAGGTTTTCCATAATGCTTCTCACGCATTTGGTTATTATTTTTCCACCCTGTGGAATTTTTCTTATTGCACTGGTCGCAGGCCGCGACAAATTTTCTTATGTCTTCAACCACTCCTGGCCAGTAATAAGACATAGATGTCCTTAAACAGGTGCGACCCATCCTTAGATGCCCACCGTCTTGAACATGTGTTTATCTCATAACTCGTTCCCGATATTTTGATGGCACTACTAACTGTGCACACCCGTATGATCCTGCTTTATCCGCCCTGTAAAGCAGTCCATGATCCAAATAGAATTCTCCTTTTCTAGGAGGGGTATGGAGTTTTTGGAGTTTGTCAAAACACGGCTTCAGTGATCTATCTTTAGCCTGTGCCTTCCTACACTCTTTACGAGACATAGTTTTTGGTGGTTCCTCCTCCTTTCTAGGAGTCGACCTGACCTGAAGCGTGGCCATTACTACCGGTCTCCTATTACAATTTTCGGTGTTATGGTTGTTCATCTGACACTTTTTACACCACTTCTTTCCTTGGTTAAAAGGTTTTCTTTCATCATATTTCCTTTCATTGAATTGTGGGGTTTTATTTTTATAGTCATTGCGTGGCCTATCAAACTGTTTCTTACCTTTGTTCTGGTCTCTATGGTAAAACCTATTAAAGTTTTGTGGTGCCTTAAAATTGTCTACCTGTTTCTTTTTATTGCCAACTACTTCTGCTTGGGCTGCCAGATACCTCTCAGCGACATTGAGTAACTCACCCAGCCTCTCTGCACTTTGTTCCATGAGAAACTTTCTCAGGTCTGGAGCCATGGACTCTCTTAATTGCTCAATCAGGATCATTTCCTTAAGATCTTGGGTTTTCCCCAGAGCAGTCCATTTCTCCAAATAGGTCTCTAACCGTGCAGAGAACTGGTGATAGGTCTCACCCGACAGTAATTTGGCATTCCTAAATTTTTTTCTATAAAATTCTCAATTTTTTTCATATCTTAACAAAAGAGCCTGCTTTAGCATGTCGTAATTGTCTTGGTCATCTCTGCTCATTTTGGCAAAAACTTCATAAGCTGTTCCCCTAAGCCCCTGGGATAACTTGAGGCTCAACCTCTCTCTCTCTAACCCATATGTAGTAGCCAAAAGTTCAAATCTACTTAAATACTCTTCTATGTCATCGTCTTTCTCAACAAAATGGTCTAAATGAAAACCCATGCCGAGGTTGAGGCTCCCTGACTAGCAGTGGCATCTGAGGCAAAGGGGCTGGCACCATTTTCAGGAGCATGGCCTTGAAATTCCAACTCCCTTAATCGTAGCTCGTGCTCCCTCTGCAATCTCTTACCTTCTGCTTCCCTCTCTGCAGCCAATCGCTTGTCTTCCCTTTCAGCAGTCTGTCTTTTTTCCTCTGCTTCCCTTTGAGCAGCCTGTCTCTTTTCCTCTGCTTTCCTTTCAGCAGCCCGTCTCTTTTCTTCGGCCTCCAACTTCTTCTCTTCATACTGGAGCCTTTTAATCTCTGCCTCCCTATCTGCCTCAATCTGCAGCCTCTTAATTTCTTTTTCAGCCTCTAACTTTCTTTCTGCTTCTTTCTCTAATCTTTTATCTTCTCGGGCAATAATTTGTCCACCTCTGAAGTTACATACTGGACCAGTTCTGGTCCATCCATGCCCATCTCTTTTGCAGTCTGCACAGCGGCAGATCTGAACTTGGCTAAATCAGCCATTCTAACTCAAGCAGGTCTAATCAGGTTCTAAGACAATCTTAAACTTAACTAAAATAAATACTAACTATAAATAACTAATTACTACTGGATGTGACAACTTATCACTGTAATCTCCTCTTAATTATTTTTATCTTCTTAGGGGGTGTTCCTACTGCTAATTTTTATTCCTTGAGTTAGTTAATATATGCTGTATGAGATTCCTATTTCAAACATTCATCTAACTATGCCAAATTCAAATCTCGGACTTAGAGACCCCAATATATGTGGTGGGTTTTGATGTTAAGAAGAATGGTGTGCGTATAGTTGTACTTGAGTGAGATCAACTGTGAAGGTCTCTGAGGTAAACAATGAACAACTGTATTACAGAGTACCTTTCTTGTTACCACCTTACGATCTCACTCGAAGTTATATTCTTTTTGACTAGCGTGACTGAAAGCTACATAAATTGTCTAGGGTATTGTAAGAGTGTTGTAAAAGAATCTCAATACAAAAACATATACAAACATATACTAAGTACTATGATAAACTCAACCAACTCCAGCTGATAAATTTTATATTTAAAATACTTTTTGTTAAAATTTATTGGTCCTGAGCTTAAAGTTGTTTTGGTCAGGACTACAGTTCAATGAGAATCAATTTAGATGGATAGATATATTTACAAATATATATAAAGATATTTACATGCAACAGACAATATGTCCATAGTACATTGTTACAAATGTTCACTTTGATGTTGTTTACTCTATTTGAATACTGGGAATGGGAAGCAGGTTGGGGATTGTCATCATTCCAATGTCTTTTGTTTCACTATGATTGTTCCTTATTTTCTTTAGGAGGAATGTTTTTGTAAGCACAGGAGATTATTCGTTAATAGTGATAATTTGTCCCAGGCCAGATATAGCACTTATCTGGTTCCTGGAATAAGCCGCAGTTGTAGTCGGTTTGGCCAAACACTTCAGTCTCCTCTGGTCTTGACTTCTTTAATACAAGTAGGTGCCAGAGACTCTTTGAAATCTTGCAGACTTCTTCACTGATCGAGTACTAGCACCAGACAAGTGCCAGCAGGAACCCCTGTCGATGCAAGTTATGGTTCTGTCTTAATATCAAACTAAGTCCTCCTAATTTACATGAAAGCATATAGTCAATACAAAGAACATGGTCAGCTCTCTATGACAACCCTGCTTCTCCACTTTAGTTTGATGGAACAAATTTTACCAGTTTTCTTTTCTCTTCCCTAATGGATGCTACGCCTCTGTCATTCCTGCAGTAATCTTTTCCATTCAATAAGATAGGTGTAATGTTCCTGTATGACCATCATATATATATATATATATATAGTCCTGTAGTCTTAAATTTCTAGATAGTCCCTTATATGATGGATCAACATCTAGGCCATGCCTAAGTCTGTTATGGAACCATTTAATTACAATGTTTTTTCATGGCCTTTTCTTACACACAACCGTTTGTTAATTGAAAAGTCAATAAAATCAATCTTACCACATATCAAGGAAATATAAACAAGTAACGATGAATTAGGCGATAGAATATAGCACACTTTCATCACTGCCTCTGTTCAGACTGCTTTCTGATGGTAGTATTATTAATTAAAAAAACACAAGTCTGTTCATCGCTCCTTTCTCTTCTGAATATTTTGAAAAAATGGCAGCGAGCATCCTACTATTCCTATCATGTAAAAAAGCTTTGGCCAATGAGACCAAGCATCTCTTTTTTTTAATGAATTTAAAAAAAAATTATCTCAAACCCTATGCGTTACTATTACCAACTAGATTTGTATATTTAGGTCAGCCAATAATATTACGGCTTCCTTCAAATTTCATCCAATCCCTTTCATCGTACTATCTTAGCCTTTCTCTCACCTAATTTTTTCCCCAAAAAATATGCTATCCAATCTAAGCAGACATGACTTGACCTGAGAGTATCTCCGATTCTCTATGTATTATCCCCAATATTTGATTATCTAATGGACTATTTATGTAATTGATAACATATTCTTAGTCAGCAAGGCCACAGCTACACGAATATATGATTTTTATGGGGCTATGTGGCTTGGTTCAATATTCCATATTTTTTTTTTCCATGTTAGTTGTTGATTTTTAAACTACCTCCTGTTCAATTCTTTTCCCATGTACTTTCAAGCTAATTACGAGAGTCTCTCGTAATACACGAGAATTTACGTCATTCGCAATAAGAGCTAAGCCTGTTTTCATGACCGTAGTGTCCACTTTTTTCTCACGTTTACATCGTAATTTGAAATCGCCTAAGGGCAATACTAGCAAGTTAGTTTTATTTTTAGAAACAATTGTGAGACGTGATTTGCGCTGGTTATCTATCCGTGCCCCTCCCTTCTACAATGTATTTAGGCAAATACTTAGTTGACCTAGGAAAGTGTTACGTTTGTCTCAAGGACGAATTTGAAAAATTGGGTACCCTTTTTGTTCGGCTAATGTGTTATCAAATAATAAGCTGAAGGCGTAGGCGACGACTAAGATTCTCGCCGAAAAGCTGTAGTACTACCCTATCTTTGACTTTATGCACTATACTGTTATTATTCTAATTTAGATATTGTATTTAGAAGTTCACCACAAAATGTGTCTAGCTTCGCACAAGATTACTCTTCACAAGATATTTCAGATGTCAAGAACAAAGATGCATGGGGCGGAGCAATGTTAACTTTAGTATCAGACCCACGGCCGTTCGTGAAGAGGGGTTATGCAATAATTAGCTCGTTCAAGCCCCCAGTTGAGTTAATTCTGCGAAATCCCTTATTATTATTTATTGGCTTTATCGATGTAAATATATATTAAAGAGTCTGATATATACGTACGCTCTTGTATAGTAAGTCTAACTTTATCACTCTCTTTCTTTTCTAACATCTTTCACATCTTTCTTTTTTCATTTTCTCACACATTTTCCCCTTACATCGTGGTTAAAGTCATCTTTCTTGATCACGACGTGTATCTAACTTTACATTCCTTTGATTCGTGTCAATACTTTGCGGAACCGTTATTTCTTACTACACCTGTAGTACACCACTGCAAAGTATCAGTCTGTCTGCTCTGTAAGGAAGAGTGGTGTGTTGTTGAGATCAGGCATGCTCCAGTCTACCCAGCTGTAAATGGGTAACTCACCCTAGTCCTGAGTTAGGGAAGGCAAAGGCTCCAGGGGAAGCAGGCCCTAAACTTGGTCACTTCAGCCGACGCAGGATGGTGTATGTATGAAGTAGTAGTGTAGAGTGTGATTACCGCGAATGGTGTACTGTTCGTGTGCTGACCAATATAATCACTCATACACATGTGTCTACAAGGCACCAATGCAGACTGCTGGAATCTTAGTTTACTCAATTTATTCAGACGTACACACTGGGACATACGAGTACATCAGGCTTTGTTGACATAACAATTTGTAGGTATACATAGCAGATCTGAAGTCATGACACATGCAGAAATAATGGGTAGTACATCAAAGTTCAATGTCATGATACATCATCTTATGAAACCACGAAAAGGGGGTTTCTAGCAGGATTGAGATCTCTCTGTCACTGTCCGATAATAAGATAAATAATCTGTTCTCTTGGCAGTGATCAAAACAGACGATGACCGAAATCCAACATGGCTACCTTCCTGAGTTGTCGTTCACTCATTCATAGGAAGAATATCAGCCAAAGTTAATTTACAATGGATATATAAAGGATTTCATGAATGGTTCCATGCAGCACTACGGTGATCAGGTTAGTTCACGTAGCCATAACCGCTGCAGGAAAATCTGTCATCTTCGTCGATACAAAACACGACACTAGCATATCGAAGCACCCAAAAGTCAAGCTAGGCCTAACCGACGAGAGATCATCAAAAATACGAGCTGGGTTTACCTGGAGTCCGAATCATCTATATACTGACATAAGGAGAGTCTCTAACACAAACTATCGTAGAGACACTATCTCCTCCAGAAGAAAAAACCACTTCGTAAGACATTTTTTCTTGACGAAGGGACCAGCTCTTGAAAAACGTACCCCGCCATTCTTAGCAGTACATCGGAACTCATCACGACTTGTTAAGACAACTCATACTTCCGCTAACAAGAATCTAGTCCCTCATACCCATCCAAAATATACAATATAGGACTGATTCTACTTGTACTAATAATATGTAATACATATGAATTCAGGCCATAAACACAATAAGCAAATTAATATATTTTCTGGCCCTAAAATTAAGTACAAACGCAAGCGTACTATTCTTGCGCTGGATCGATATCCAGACCGATTACTCCTATAATCAAAAGTGTGAATCAAACATGGATTATCTCGCTTTTACAATAAACAGCATTTTCATACACAGATGGATGCATGACTATATTTTTCCCATATTAAATAACCATATCGATTTTTTTTGTAATATGTGCGTCAAAAATATGCACGCAACAGATTACCACACCCCTCGGGAAAAAAAAAAATGGTACATTTTTTTTTTGAAATACATCTAGGAGCAACATACAATAGGCTCACAACGCACCAATAACAATGCGCAGATGATAAGCATAAGTTTTATGACCTTAGAGAAAGCACTTCTCTAAGTATTAATATTTCCAGAGAGGTGTCACCAACGCATACTACAATATTAGCAATGACACAATTTCCACATTAGTTTATACATAAATTCCATCTAAGATATCTTAACATCATGATCATCAAAGACGAAAAACATTGAAAAAATCAGCGGTGAATAAATATCCATGAACCGCTAAGTAGTGTTACAATCAATATATGATATATTACATATGTGTACACATTTCAACATAGAAACAATTGTATCAAAGCTGTATAACAGTTATGAATCATGTGGGCATCTAGACAAAATATCTGCCATCACATTTTCTGACCCACGGATAGCTCGCACCGAAAAATGAAATGGCTGTAGAGCAATCGCGTATCGCGTTGATCTCGCGCTCTTCAGATTTTTACTCTGAATAGCCGTAAGAGCTTTCTGGTCAGTTTCCACAATGAAATGCGCGCCCAGAAGAAATCTTTGTAGTTTAAGGATTGACCAAACCATAGCCAATAATTCACGGTCTAGGACCGAGTAATTCTTCTCTGCGGCATTTAATTTCCGAGAAATATACATCACAGGATGCAGAGTTCCAGAGTACTCTTGCATTAGTGCAGCTCCAATCCCGGTGGATGAAGCGTCACTACGAAGAATAAATGTCTTATCCTTAGAAGGTAATACTAGGATAGGTGAAGTAGAAAACATAGTTTTAACCTTATCCAAAGAGGATTGACATTCTTGAGTCCAATGGACTACATTAGGAGACCCTTTCTTTAGCAAGGAAGAAAGAGGTGACATAATGGAGGACAGATTCGGTATGAATCGTCCATAAAATTGTATTAGACCTAAGAGACTTCGTACTTGCTTTTTAGTCTTAGGAATAGAAATGTTAAGTATCTTACTTGTATTATGGTCTTCTGTTTTTAGGAACCCATGACCAACACGGTGTCCTAAGAAAGATATTTCGCTAAAACCAATACATGCTTTCGATGGTTTCGCTGTCAGGTTATGCTCGCGTAAGATAGACAATAGTTCATTTATACCATTATAGTGATCGTTCCAAGTATCACTGAAAAGACAGATGTCATCAAGATACGCAATGACATCTGAGCGATGAGATAGGATTCGACGCATCATGCGTACAAATGTAGCAGGGGCGTTCATAAGACCGAAAGGCATGAAATTCCATTGGAATAGACCCCTAGGCGTCGAAAAAGCAGTAAACGGTTTGGCGTGTTCGGATAGTGGAACTTGCCAATATCCCTTAGACAAATCGAGTTTAGTAAAGAAGTGAGAATTCGATAGTCTCGTAAGTAGCTCTTCTAGTAAAGGCATAGGTTCAGCATCGAATTTAGTCACTTGATTCAATTTGCGATAATCCACGCAAAGACGTATGTTATTGTCTTTTTTCCGTACTATAACCATCGGCGAAGAATATGCTGATGTGGATGGTTCAATAATTTTTTTAACTCTATCATCTCATCTAACTCTTTCTCTACCTGTGCTTGGAAATGTATCGGGATAGGATACGGTCTGACTCTTATAGGACTATGGTCAGTAAGAATAATGTCATGTTGAATGACATCCGTTTGACCAGGAATGTCAGTAAGGACATCCTGAAATTGTTCTAACATAGTAGAAACTTGTTTCTGCTCTCCTGGAGATAATTCTGGAGAAATTGCAACATCTTTCCATGATTCATTAGAGTGAAGAGGAATCATTGGAAAAGGTAAATTTACATCCGAGAAACTCGTTTCCTCATCCTGTATTACTGACAGAGATGAGTACTGTCCATGTTGGACTGGAAAATCGTCCGTTGCCTGGAAAACAGGTTGTAAATAATCAGGACGTTCATGGAATTCCGTGAGCATGTTGATGTGGAAGGTTTTACGCTTCCCGTCAATATCGACGATATAGTCAACATCGGAAACCTTTGATATTATATCGTACGGACCTTTCCAAGAAATGAGAAGTCTATTTTCCCTACAAGGTAGCAAGACAAATGCTTTGTCACCTGGACAAAGTTGACGCAAACATCTCTTTTTATTGGCAAATTCCCTTGCCTTCTGTTTCGCAAATTCAGAAGAAGCAGTTGCCAATTTGCATGCTTCAATAATCTTGTGTCTAAGTGCGATGACATATTCATAAGAGGATTTTGTGTCATCGACAATATTATCAGCAGTTATAAGATCATGAAGTAAGGACATAGGACCTCGCGGTTTCGCGCCAAAGACAAGTTCAAAGGGAGAAAATCCTGTATGTTCGTTGGCGACCTCTCTATATGCAAAGAGAGCCGCGGGTAAAACCCTATCCCAATCCTGAGGATGATCTTCTGTTATCTTACCTAGTAGGTTTTTCAGAGTTCTATTCAAACGTTCCACCATCCCATTGGACATAGGATGATAAATACTACTCAGCGATCTCTCTATCTTCAGAGTCGACATTACTTGAGACATGGTATCCGATATAAGTTGGGTACCATGGTCGGATAATATTTCTGCTGGAAACCCCAGACGAGAAAATATTAACCAAAGAGCATCTGCGACATCAGCAGTAGTTATGCTCTTTAGAGGAACAGCCTCCGGCCAACGTGTGCACATATCAACACACGTCAGAATAAATTGGTGTCCTCTAGCAGACTTTATCTTAAATGGACCAATGATGTCTATCGCCATTTTTTGAAATGGCCGAATGGGAATGTCTGCAGCCTGAATAGGTGCATCATGGCGTGGACCTCTGGATTTAATCTCTTGACATACTTTACAAGATCGACAATAGATTCGTATGTCCTTATTCACAGCAGGCCAAAAGAAAGATTGAAGAACTCTAGCTTTAGTACGGGAAAAACCCATATGTCCAGCACACTGCGAATCATGAGCGTGCTGTAAAATTTTAACTCTCATATTTTTAGGCACAAGGATTTGAGAATGAATGGACTTAGCGGAGTCTTGTACCATACGTACAAGTACGCCATTCTTCATCGTAATCCAAGATTTACGATTTGTATCCTTATTCGGATCACCTTTTGTTGCCAGAGTAAAGAATTTCTTTAGAGTAGGATCATCTTCCTGCTGTTTAATAAAGGAATCGTGTGAAATCTCCAAGGGATCATCTTGGATCTGCGCATCATTATCTTCAGAATGTGAAGATTGTGCATATTGAGAGCTTGAGCCCTAGTGATTACTGCATTAGCAGATTGCATATTAACATTTTCCCAATTAGAGATTTGCTGTGGAGTGCATTCTTTCACTCCATGAATGCGACCGATGATAAGATCAGCGATCGGATTCGGCAAGAGACATGCTTGCACCTCTCCTGTAAAGAACGGTGTAGCAATATTGATAATGGCAGTGGAGTACTTCTCCAATGTGCCACCAAATGTTACACATTTGACTATATTGCCCGTAGCTCGAGAAGGATTTACGAGTGATTGCCTCACTCCAATGGTAGTGCACCCCGAGTCGAAAAGAATTGATACCGGAGTACCATCTATTAGGCCCCTATTAAAGACAAGAGCACCCCTTCCATTATGCGCAATTGACGCATGGAGAGCGGGAAGTGGGTGACCGCAGCTTAAAGTAGAAACTGTGGTTGGATCGAATAATGTTTTGCATTGCGAACACTCAGATGCTCTAGCAAAATCGAAAGCGGAATTTGCTACACTATTGGAGTCTTTTTTATCATTATTCTGATTATCGGTGTCGTGGAACTCCTGTTGTGCAGAGTTAGCCTGGTAATAAGATTTACCATGTCTTTTGTGTTGTGATCTACCTCGGTTATAATTGTCTCTATAATTATTATTGCCTCTGTTATAACCCCTATTTGGGTTTGAATCATAATATTCATGATCATAATCATCATGCTCGTTATATTGAGTATCCCTGTAATATTGTTTCTTTTGTCTCCATGAAGCACTTGGGTAGTTCCTATAGCTACTCCCTTTCCGAGAATTTCTAACATTATGGGTACCCCTCGCGTGTCGAGGACTATCAGCCCGATTCCAGTTCTTCGAAGAAGAACCCTGATTTGAGTGGTTATCTTGGTTTTGATATTTATTCCAATTAACCTTTTTATCAAATTTATTTTTAGCTCCTTGGAATTTGTGTGAGTAATTCTGATTATATTCTGTTGCCGAAGCAACTGGCATACTCTCTTTAATGTTAGAGTTACTAAGAATCATGTCAGGGTGTGCCGTGGCATACTGGTCACAATATTCTTCCATTTGCTTTATTGTACTAGGTTTACGCTCATGTAAGAACTCTAGGAATGATTTATTTACAGAAGACATGACCTTGTCTCTTAGCAATAAATCTGTAAGACCATCAAATGTTTTCTCTGTTTTGGATAATTCAATCCATCGTGAAAGTGTAATTCGTGCTTTTGAGATGAAATCTGAGAATTCTACACCTACCTCAGGTCTCATTGTTTTAAACAAAAGACGGTAACCTTCCTCAGACAGCTGATATCTCTTTATCAAAGCTGCCCTAACAGCATCATAATTGTCTTTGTCGGCCTCTTCAACAAAATATAACTTACTCAGAGACTCCCCTTTTAGATTTTCAGACAACTGATTCACATACTGTGATTTGTCAACATTATGAGATCGACAAGCCCGTTCAAATCTAGAAAGCCAAAATGTTATGTCATCACTGGTAGGGTTAAACGCTGGTACTTTGACCTTGTACACAAAGGGTTTACCATTACCACCAGATGCCTGATTAACATTACTCATACATGTCAATTTTAATTTCTCTAATTCAAACTCATGTTCTCTTATTGCTTTTCTCTCTTCAGCTTCTCTATCTAATCTTTTCTGTTCTGCAGCAGCTTCTAGTTTTTTCTGTTCTGCAGCAGCAGCAGCAGCTTCTAGTTTTTTCTGTTCTGCAGCAGCAGCAACTTCTAGTTTTTTCTGTTCTGCAGCAGCAGCAACTTCTAGTTTTTTCTGTTCTGCAGCAGCTTCTAGTTTTTTCTGTTCTGCAGCAGCAGCAACTTCTAGTTTTTTCTGTTCTGCAGCAGCTTCTAATTTCTTCTGTTCTGCCTCAAATCTCCTTTCCTCCACTTGCATCTGCAATTTCTTAAGTTCAGCAGCAGTATCAGCTTCTTTTTCTAATCTTTTTTCTTCAGCTAAGGCTTTCCTTTCTTCTGCAGCAGCTTTTTTTTTTTTCTTCTATTTGAAGTCTTCTCTCCTCAGCCGCAGCTTTTTTTTTCCTCAGCAGCAATTTTTTTTTCTTCAACAGCAGCAGCAATTTTTTTCTCTTCTGCAGCTAATGCTTTGTCATATTGAGCAACAGCCCATTGTTCTAAGTCTTTTCCAGTCTTATCAAAAGATTTTCCTAGTGTAATGAAATAATCTAAGGTAGACATATTGTCTTCTTAAATCAGAAACCTGAAAAAGTAAATAAATTACTCTCTTTGTTAATGGGAGACAAGTCTATACCTTAGACTTAGTCTTAGTCCAAACTTGTATGGTTTACAATAACCAATGATAACTTGAGTACCTGTGGACAACAATAATTGTATCTCAAATACTGTGGGGACAAGCCTTACAAAGGTCTTGTATACCTCACTGTAATCAAAGATCACTTGAGTACCTGTGGAAAAAAATATTTCCCTTTACCAATAACTTTGGGAGACAAGCCTTACAAAGGTCTTGTATATCTCAATGTAATCAAAGATCACTTGAGTACCTGTGGAAAAAAAAAATATTTCCCTTTTCCAATAACTTTGGGAGACAAGCCTTACAAAGGTCTTGTATACCTCAATGTAATCAAAGATCACTTGAGTACCTGTGGAAAAAAAAATATTTCCCTTTTCCAATAACAATCAGAAAGTACTGATCTGTACTATACTATCAGTGTATACCACTATACGTCATATGTCAACTAAAGACATTACAAATGACAAACAAGAAAAGACAATCTGAAAACATTTGCAGAGATCAAATTAAATTAAATAGGGGAAATGAAAAAAATGATCACAGAACCTGTGATGATAACTGCCATAAGATAACAAGACAAATAACGCTACAGTGTATAAACATAAGGGTGTAAAAAACTGAAATGAAAGGAAAGATGAGACCTACAATTATACAAACAAATCAAACAAAACTAAGGAACACACAAAAAATGTTACAAATACAAATATGAAACAGTCGTCACAACTAACCAAATATTTGCAAACTATGTTGCAAGCAAATTTCAATTAAGAAATTGCTCCCTATCGAACGCCAGAACAAGACCAATATTACTCGGTATTTCCTGTTCTAGTCACACAGAATATAAACTAATTTAATACACAACAAATAACATGTAAGCATAAATAGCATATAGCATACAATATCATTTTATGTCATGAATGGAATGTGTTGCCAGTATAGTGTTGTAAAGTAGGCACAGTTTATTTAAATAATACTAACTTGCCACTTTATTCAGTAATAGATTTAAGTTTAAACTATTACACTGTCAATTTTTTCTCTGTTGAGCATATGAAGATCCCACGATGAACTATGCACTTTATTCAGCAACACTGCGATTCTTCTGTACGTTGCGAAATGTCAACAATATTGCTCCAGATATATTTTCTACACTTGATACCACTGTCCTGTGTAATACTGTCTGTACAGCGAAAAACTGTCAACAAGTGCTGACCTAGATACAGCATCCTATCGGTAATACAGGTCAAGCTGTCCTACTGGTGTTGATGTGTTCAAACAAATGTTCTTTCAGCTGTAAACTGTGATTCTCAACACAAAACTGCGTAAGCTGGACCCAGGAATCTGGCTCGCCACTGTAAAGACGTTATTTCTTACTACACCTGTAGTACACCACTGTAAAGTATCAGTCTGTCTGCTCTGTAAGGAAGAGTGGTGTGTTGTTGAGATCAGGCATGCTCCAGTCTACCCAGCTGTAAATGGGTAACTCACCCTAGTCCTGAGTTAGGGAAGGCAAAGGCTCCAGGGGAAGCAGGCCCTAAACTTGGTCACTTCAGCCGACGCAGGATGGTGTATGTATGAAGTAGTAGTGTAGAGTGTGATTACCGCGAATGGTGTACTGTTCGTGTGCTGACCAATATAATCACTCATACACATGTGTCTACAAGGCACCAATGCAGACTGCTGGAATCTTAGTTTACTCAATTTATTCAGACGTACACACTGGGACATACGAGTACATCAGGCTTTGTTGACATAACAATTTGTAGGTATACATAGCAGATCTGAAGTCATGACACATGCAGAAATAATGGGTAGTACATCAAAGTTCAATGTCATGATACATCATCTTATGAAACCACGAAAAGGGGGTTTCTAGCAGGATTGAGATCTCTCTGTCACTGTCCGATAATAAGATAAATAATCTGTTCTCTTGGCAGTGATCAAAACAGACGATGACCGAAATCCAACATGGCTACCTTCCTGAGTTGTCGTTCACTCATTCATAGGAAGAATATCAGCCAAAGTTAATTTACAATGGATATATAAAGGATTTCATGAATGGTTCCATGCAGCACTACGGTGATCAGGTTAGTTCACGTAGCCATAACCGCTGCAGGAAAATCTGTCATCTTCGTCGATACAAAACACGACACTAGCATATCGAAGCACCCAAAAGTCAAGCTAGGCCTAACCGACGAGAGATCATCAAAAATACGAGCTGGGTTTACCTGGAGTCCGAATCATCTATATACTGACATAAGGAGAGTCTCTAACACAAACTATCGTAGAGACACTATCTCCTCCAGAAGAAAAAACCACTTCGTAAGACATTTTTTCTTGACGAAGGGACCAGCTCTTGAAAAACGTACCCCGCCATTCTTAGCAGTACATCGGAACTCATCACGACTTGTTAAGACAACTCATACTTCCGCTAACAAGAATCTAGTCCCTCATACCCATCCAAAATATACAATATAGGACTGATTCTACTTGTACTAATAATATGTAATACATATGAATTCAGGCCATAAACACAATAAGCAAATTAATATATTTTCTGGCCCTAAAATTAAGTACAAACGCAAGCGTACTATTCTTGCGCTGGATCGATATCCAGACCGATTACTCCTATAATCAAAAGTGTGAATCAAACATGGATTATCTCGCTTTTACAATAAACAGCATTTTCATACACAGATGGATGCATGACTATATTTTTCCCATATTAAATAACCATATCGATTTTTTTGTAATATGTGCGTCAAAAATATGCACGCAACATAGGGGTTTAAGCCTCTTAGGTGTTGAGTACAGAGAGAGATAAGGAACAATGTTCCCTACATAATAGTACGCATGATTCGCACAGCGACAACAGACAGAAAGCTTTGTGACAGAGGAGGCATATGTTTCTGCCTTAGCCGGCCAATCATCAAACACATGTTTGTTGTGCACAAGGACATGCTGCACGGCATTGAAAGTTGTTGCGAGAGCCCACCCCCTTTAGCTTGTGATACGCACTGACAGGGGACGAGAGAGCCACGGCCTAAGCGATAAAATTGAGGCCTAGCAATTGGTTTGTAGGCGGAGTTATGCGTCACACATCCAATGTTTGAACACATTGGCACCGAGAAATTTAATCAGAGGACGCTATGAAATCAGTACGAAATTTCCAAAAGTTGTGAGGCAGAAGACTTTCCCAGAGCTTAGAGTAAACTTGTTCATTCCTGTGTTGATATTTAATTCATGTATATGGAGTTTATATTGGTCTTCACTAATTTGCGAAGGGAAAAGGATCTTAGTAAATCTTTAAAAAAAACTCTTAATAATTTTCCTTAGTCTTTAAGTTAAGATTTACTTTTGCACTTTGCATCATAGCTAAATGTGCAGAAGCCAGTTTTTCATTTAATTCTTCTTATAAATGATTAATTAAATCAAAGGATTTTAACCCAGGATGATAGGATGCTAGGAAGTAATTGATAGTCGATACTTCATCATCATTACAGACTTACATGTGCCCACACTCCCATGCGCAATATATTTAACACTTATCAGAAGCATCTCATGTCATACATAATTACAAGAGAACTGAACTCATCATTAGCAAGTAGTATAAAAGAAAGTCAACCATTGATATTAAGTGTGAAAACTTACGAAGACTTTTGGGTGTCTTCAGTCCAACAGTAGTCTTCTTCTTCTTCCTCGTTCGCCCTGAAAAGGACGGTGGTTGCGTTGAGTCTGTTTAAGCCTAAGCTGTGATATCAACAGTAGTCTGAGTCTACACATTACATGTTTGACGTCTTCCAGAAAGAAACTAGCAAAGTGTACGTCTGGATAGTAGAATTCGCAATTTAGGACATCCTGCACTTCCTCAGTAAAGAAGGAAGATTTCTCGCCCAATTTGTATACTGGGATTGAGCAGCATTGTATTCGGCTGCTTACCAAGTGGTCACAAGTTGATTACATATTCAAATATCAGGTTCAACTCACTCGAAAGCTTAACACATCAGTCAAGCTAAAGCACGCGCAAGTTGACTCATATCTATAGCATGTTCGATCACTCAGATGAGCGCATTTTGAGAATCAAGATTCCATATTTACAAGCTGATTCGCATATACAGCTAGCAAGCTCACCTTACTACAAAGCATAATTTATGAATCAAGAGTACATACTAAAGTTGTTGAATCTACACACCAAGATCATTTCATATAAGAGCGCCAGTCTAGCAAGTGCCTTTCAAGGATTAGACAGCAGTCATTTTCTTAAGACAATAGTCAACGATTTATCAACGTTACAGAGATAGTGACAAACACTGAATGACTGTATATCGCCAAAGTTCTCATTACACCAAAGCTTTCATCAGTACGTCCTCGTCTTGGAGATAACCCACACAACATACCATTCACCTACCTGGGACAGTCTACGCATACTTGTGTACACGGGAAAAGCATTAAGAGACACATGGACAGCGTAGATTAGATTTCAGTTTGGTAACAAGTATGACATCACATCATCATTCGCTTCACATAGGTTCATTCACCTATTTAACTAAAAATATTATTTATATCTCATCTGCGTGATTTGTGCGCATTGTCTTCACCATCATCACATTGTAATTACTACTTACCTTATATGTGTAGATATTTAATTAATAAATCCAATAACCGTTTGATCATTATGTAGTTTGTTGATGTAACACTCGTGCTGTTTTAAATATGTACATATAGGAACAATTCTCCATTTAGATGAGATTAAGGGCTCTTTCTTTTACGGGATCTGAGGAGAGAAGCTAAGGTCGTAGGGAAATAGAACACTTTTCATAATGTACTAGAAAACTATATCCAGTGGAAAGCATTCGCATTCTCTTCTTCTTGTCCTTATCTCGAATAGGTCTCTTTCTTTCTTAACGAGCCAATTTCTGGAGACCTTCTTCATTATAATTCATAAGCCATCCCCAGCAACCACTACTGTTGTAGCTACACCAAGATTGACTTACGACAGCTCTCATACCTATAATATTAATAATTGAATCAGCTATGAATTTATAAAATAACACGTAAATAATTTAGTAATCAATGATTCTTTAACAGTTTAAAATAAATATGAATGATGAGTGAATTTTAGATAAAAAGTGTCTTCATGGAGACTTGATAGGGGAATTACAAAAGTCCGTTGCATTCGCCTTTCAATAAGCATTTAGCTCTTCAAAGGATTGAGTACTGCCGCAGGTGTTTCGTCAAGTATGCAGTGATGAGGGCACGTCTCTTCACAACTCATCCAATGTAGGTGGTTAGTGTCGCATCCCAGCTCTTGAATTACGAACTATTGGCGTCGAAACTCTTACTTCCAACTGGTCTCGTACCACGAACTTTAGAGAAAATAAAAGAACACATGCCTCTGCTAAGTACATTGTGGTCGGAAGATTAAACAGGCGCCTTTTCATGCTGTCCGCCCACCAGTTTTGCCTCTCTGAGGTTTTATTCTCCCTGAGCATATACAGCATAACTCAGGGAATATTATTAGAAATTATCGTTATTCTTCTGGTTAATTTAGTTTTTAAAATGTGTCTGGACATCGCGAGTGGCTTGTGCCCGAAGTTTACCTATAACTCAAAAATGAAAATATAAACACTATGCAAATGTGATGTAATCATCACTCCATTCGGAGTTTGGGGTTACTTCTGCTTTCGGTTTTCTGTACGAACTAGCATGAAGCAATCACCAGCGCTAGCTGTAGTGGTTTATGAATATACTATTTTTAAATGTTGAGGTTGCCAGTCGAATGACTTGTATAACCACTTAACAAGGAAAGCATGTCAAATTAACATTGTAAAAAATATGTACAACTCACCCCAACTTGGGATCTACAACCCCCTGGCACTGATGAATGAACACATCAATTTAAATTAGATGTATCGAACACTTGGTCTTGAGTAAATTTAGAATCCCTCTTATGAGGGTGCTTTGATTCCTAGGTATACAGTCATAGTATTTAAAAATGCGGGTTTTCTTTTAAGTTTAAAAGATGCCCAAATACTTCGTACCTGTCCTATTTAATTTGGAATTAGTCCGATTCTTCTCTGGCTCCTTGAGTTGCTCTTTTGACGTTGTAATGCAGTGTGTCTTAGTCTCTGAATTTGCTAGGTTATATTATCATTTCTTCCTCCAAGCTCACACGTTGCGTTTCCGACACACTTACCAACTAGAGCTATTGTTTTTTCATATTCTCGATTGACCCAATTCTGTTCTTAGAACTAGGGGGTCGGGGTGTTAATTTTAATTCTTCCCCGCGTGTTTAAAATTATCATGTAAAAATTTAAACCTACGACCTATCTTTCAAATATGGCATGATTACTTCCGTTGCTATAACAAAGACTTGCAAACACATCTGTGATCTCATCCCTAATTATTACCTTGCTCATAACGTCTTTTCAGTCATGTTTTATCGGTAATAAAGACAAAGTTGTAGGGACAGACTGTGATATCAAAATAAGAGTACAAAAAGCAAGAGGAGCTTTCATTGCATTGGGAAATATATGGAGATCAAGAGAAATCGGATCCCACACGAAAATAAGAATCCTGAACTCAAATGTGAAGTCATTACTATTATATGGCTCTGAAACATGGAGAACAACAAAGACAACAACCAAAAAGGTACAGACTTTCATAAATGGGTGCTTGCGTAGAATAGAAAGATTAAAATGGTTTGACAAGGTTACCAACGTGGAACTGATGACAAAAACCAGACAAGTGCCAGTGGAACAAGAAATGAGAAGAAGACGATGGCGATGGAAAGGACACACACTGAGGAAACCTGTTGATAGCATTACAAGGCAGTCCTTGTTCTGGAACCCCCAGGGCAAGAGAGGCAGAGGTAGTCCAAGAAGCACATGGAGAAGAGAGCTGGAAACAGAGGTGAAAATGATGAGGAGAACGTGGAAAGAACTTGAGATGATGGCACGTGACAGGAGGACTTGGCATGTGTTTGTTGAAGGCCTATGCTCCTTTTGGAGTGGAGGGTTATGAATGAATAAAAGACGCCGATAATGTCTGGACAAAAATGATAAGGTGATTATCACGCGTACTCAAATCTTCGCCTGACAGATAATCCCTGACGTACGCGGACTACAGCCGGCTCCCTCAGACAGACAATATGGCTATCTTTGTCTCATCATGTCGAGATGTCGGACTAGGCATCCGATCTCACTACCCAGAAGACCGGGGAGGGGGGGGGGGGAGTATGACATCATTAGAACCACTGGTTCTGAAAAATAATTCCATAAATTATATTCCTCTGCTGGAAATCGAGCCGGTACCTTTGGAATTCGATTCGGACACCGTAACTCTTAACCACTCGGACCCTTCAAAGAATATCTAGGTTTTATCCTTCGACACATTCAACGCTTCCACACGAAATCTTCACCAAAAGCATTCTGATGTCAACACCACAACATCATGCACACCTAAAAGGACGGTATTTGAATGTCTGTCCATCGGGGTATTCCCAACGTTTCAACTACTGCGCTCAGCTCTTAACAGGCACTAAATTTGATATAAAGAATTTAGATATTTATGGTCACCTATCCAAGAATATGTGTACCAGCTGATAAAGACGACAGTATTCAAGCTGTATAACATATGGCTTCAACCACAAGTTTGAAGAATATATTGAAATGCACCTAGAACCTGTAACTATTGACGACTTGTTGCCCCTTGAATTGTGAAGGATTCAGGTGTCACCTCTTACTCAGGATGCATTTATTTATTGATGAGATTCATTCATTAACATTTTCTGTTGAACTATTTTATCACAACATTTTTTGCGTCATCTTTTTTCTTGGGCACAATCTGAGTGGAAGGAATGAAACATATGAAGATTAAGTGAACCACAGGTTCGACCACCTGTAACCAAAACACGAATAAAGATAAACGATTCAGTTAAGGCTAACAAGATCAGAAGTGTAACTATTGCATATTTATAGGCTTGATAATCATTTGACACAAAGCCAGATGTTCTCAACTAGCCCTTTTTTTCTACCTTAAAACCAGGAAAGAATTCTAGAATCACCTTTCAGTGCGGTATTTATTCAGAAGCGAAAGAAATATAACTCTACACTGACATCTTTGATTGCCTTTTTAGCCCACGTCAAAAGCCAATGCATAATGTTTCAGAAACGGAAATAATTCCCTGATGACAGTCACGGAACATAACTCACAAGATTTCATCAGTGATTAAACATTTTTTCTTTTCAGTAATATGATCTAATTATCTTGAAAAACTTCTGATCTACATTATAAGATATCTCTAAACCAGACGTTCACTACATTAATGTTTTATCAGGATTAAATCACTAAAGTTCTTTTATTATTATTATGATTATTATTATTTATCGTTTGCCCAATAAATGGAGGTATTTATAATCCTTATATTTATGGCATGCTTTCTTGCTTGCGAAATTAATATGAAACAAATCCTCAGGTTTCCCTCCCTTATTTCTTGCTTGCGACTTAGTGTTGGAAAGGTACGAAAGGGCATGCACATATTACTGACACTGCAAAATTTATCATACATGTCGTAGAAGACGACAACGGAAGGTTGAGTATAAGACAAGCTACCATATCCTGCAAAAAGGTATAACCAAACAAGTTTAAAAAAAAAAAACTTAAATAAGTCATAACAATTACAAAATAAAATTCAGTACGCTAAACATAAAGCATAAAAAGTGTTTGTAGAGTGCCTTGTATGTTTAACGTATGAAAGGGCTCCACGAAAAGGTATGCAAGTCACGTTACACTGTATGATCTTAATGAAATATTTTATATTCATCTCTTTACACTATTTTTACTTGGAAAACTGATTTAAAACGTGAGTCCGCGAAGTTACAAACATTCTCCTTATTCTGGTGTCCTAGATACCAAAACCAGGCATTTTACGAGTGCACAAAGCCAAAATTAAAGGATCTTTTGGCACCAAAGTATGGAAACCTCGGAGTTTCTGCAACATAACTACACATATATTTACCAACAGAGAGACTATGTTAGATTTACTTTGTATCTTGCATACAGCGTTGGTGACACCGTCAATTGTAATATTACATTATTTTATTCAGTGATGATTCGAACAGTGCATCTTCTGGCAACTCTGGCCTCACACGATACGTCATATGTGGCCAATACTGGAATACCGCCATCACTGTCGGCAGTGTTGGTATAGTGACAGATTTACTAAATATGACACCGCGTCGTCAGGGTTAAAAGCTTTTACATTTAATGTGTTTCCAGAATCAATGCCCACCATTGAAGTGTAAGGTGACTTGACTTGACTTTGATCCACTGTCATCGAGCGTCAGTTCTTGGTGACCAAAGTGTAAGGTGACTTGACTTTGATCCACTGTCATCGAGCGTCAGTTCTTGGTGACCAAAGTGTAAGGTATATGCAGGTAAAATTTACACATACCTCTTATCTTCCATTCATGATCTTGGTATCAGTTGCCATTTCCGACCGGAAAAAATCAATTGTAGGAGATTACAGACATTTCTCTCAAACTGGGTTAGTGTCGATATTTACACACCATTTTTATTATTCCATTTCATTTGTCAAATCAAAACTTTGACTGGAGTCACGTTAACATAACTATTTGTCTTTTAATATAAAAGTCATCTGCTGTGGCCACTTTCTCAATCAAATCAATAATCATCTATTTTAAGTTTGATGACGTTAATGTCTGAATGGTGCCTATACAAATGCTTTAGTCATTTAACCTCCTATTCCACAATTTGTAACACTGTGTCTGTTTTAATAGAGTAAATTCCATATTTTCGACTGACATGCAAGAACAAATTGTGGCAGTGTTATAACAATATCAATAAAAAAGACAAGAGAAGCTTTCACTGTAATGGGAAATATGTAGAAACAAAAAGAAAACAAAGATCATGTACAGACCTGATAACCAAATTGAAAATAATAGTTTAACTAAATCTGGAATGGAATTAATGTCTCTCTATTTTTGATGTGTGGACTATAAAAAGGCATTTGACAATGTAGACATAGAATCAGTTCAGAAACTGATAAGTTCCTCTGAAGATCATTAACTTAATTTAAAAGACTAATGAAGACATGACATGAAGGGTTCTCATAGAAAACTTACAGAACCGTTTGGGATAAGAAATAGAGTGCGAGAATGATGTTGCTTGTCTCAACTGCCTTTCTTATTCACAATAGATTGGGTTATGAAAACATCAATGTCACCTAACATAAATGGAATCAAATGAAATCTGTCTAAACCATTTGATGATCTAGATTTTGCCTACGACTTGACTCATCTATCCCAATACCGTA
Source organism: Oreohelix idahoensis (assembly GCA_024509875.1). Lineage (NCBI taxonomy): Eukaryota > Metazoa > Mollusca > Gastropoda > Stylommatophora > Oreohelicidae > Oreohelix > Oreohelix idahoensis. Next base: position 195,689 of record JAMPIV010014801.1, read on the forward strand.
ATCAGATGCAAGACAGGATGATATACTCGGTGAGAAGTCATAGCAAAGTGGGTTTAAAAATACACAATGAAAAGACAAAGATAATGAGAACAATTATGCAAGATATGATAACAAGGTTGAACTTGAAGAAACACCACAGCAAGATGTAGAATCATACACATTATCTTGGCAGCAATGTAGACACAGTTGGACAAAGATATTAAGATAAGAATACAGAAGGCAAGAAAAGCTTTCGTTACATTCGAAAACATATGGTGATTTAGAGAAATTAAGTTCAACACAAAAATAAGAATTTTATCAACTCAGTTTCAAGTCAGACATGTTTTATGCCTCTGAAACATGGAGACGAATTAAAAACAACAACAACAACTAACAAGCTGTGGGTATTCATAAATGGATGCCTGTGTAGAATAGAAGGATTGAAATGATGCGACATGATCACGAATATGGAAGTGATCACAAGAACCAGACACATGACGTTGGAACACGAAGAAGACATTGCGACGAATAGCATATACAACGAGGAAACCTGTTGAAAGAATAACAAGGCAGTCCTTGTTCTGAAATTCCCGGGATGAGAGGTTGAGGTAGTCCAGACAATACAGCGAAGAAAGCTAGAGACATACATCAAAATGACGAGGAAGACATAGAAAGAACTTGAGATGATGAGGACTTGACATGTGTTTCTTGAATCCGATGCACTTTTGGGGTGCTAAAGGGTAGTGCTTGATTGAAAAGAAATCAGGTGCAACAACAACAACAAAAATACGAATCTTAAATTCAAAACGTCGCGACAGTAACATCGTAAGACTCTGATACATCTATAACAAGAAACACAAGAAGAAAGAAATTACAGTCTTTCATGAATGTGTACGCGGAAAATTTATTTTGAAAGGCGTTGGAAAGATCACCAGTGTGAAACTTATATAAATAGCCGTATAAAAATTAATGGAAAAAAAATTATGGGAAGACGCTAGCTTTTGATAGTATATGCGATATAAAGCCATCTGAGAGCCTTACAAGACAGTCTTTCTTATGATAACTCCAGCGTAAGAGAAATTTAGAGAGACTCAGACACTTGAAAAAAAAGAGATTGACAGAACATTTTGAGGAACTTCTCAATAGACCAGCTCCAACTAATCCCCCAGACATCCAGCCAGCAGAAGAGAGCTACAAATCAGCTGTAGACCAAGTAGAGAAGAAATAAAGAAAGCCATAAAGTTTCTGAAAGATGGAAAAGCAACTGGTCCAGATGGCATTCCAGCAGAGGCCATCAAAACAGATATTGATACCTCTACAGATATATTATACAAACTACTTGGCAAAATCTTGGAGAGAGAGAGGAAATAGCAGCAGAATGGAAGGAAGGTTATCTGGGCAAGTTGCCTAAGAAGAGAAATTTACAAGAGTGCACAAACTATAGAGGAATAATGTTACTATCAGTGCCAGGAAATGTATAAAACAGAATCATCCGTGAGAGATTAAAAGAGTCCATAGACAAGCAACTGAGAGATGAACAAGTAGGTTTTCGACAAAACAGATCCTGTATAGACCAGATTGCCACACTGAGAGTAATAGTTGAACAAAGTCTGGAATGGAATTCACCGCTATACATCCGTTTTGTGGACTATGAAAAGGCATTTGACAGTGTAGACAGAGAATCACTTTGGACATTGATGTGGCATTATGGAGTTCCCATGAAGATCATTAACTTAATAAAGAAGACCTATGAAGACATGAGATGCAGAGTTCTTCACGAAGGACAACTTACAGAACCGTTTAAGATTAGAACGGGAGTGCGACAGGTATGCCTCTTGTCTCCATTTCTTTTCTTACTAGCAATTGATTGGGTTATGAAAACATCGACATCACACAAGAGAAATGGAATCCATTGGAATCTGACTAAACAGCTTAATGATCTAGATTTTGCAGATGCCTTAGCTCTTCTGTCCGTTAACCATAATCAAATGCAAGACAAAATGAAAATTCTCGATGAAAGGTCACAACAAAAGAGCCGTAAAATACACATGGAAAAGACAATAATTATGAGAATAAATGCCAGAAATGATAACAAGGTTGAACTTGAAGAAACACCACTAAAAGATGTAGAATCGTACACATATCTTGACAGTAATATAGACAAAGTCGGATGGACAGACAATGATATCAAAATAAGATTACAAAAAGCAAGAGGAGCTTTCACTGCACTGGGAAACATATGGAGAACAAGAGAAATAAGAATCTTCAACTCAAATGTGAAGTCAGTCCTATTGTATGGCTCTGAGACATGGAGAACAACAAAAACAACAACCAAAAAGCTACAGACTTTTATAAACGGATGCTTGCGTAGAATAGAAGGACTGAAATGGTATGACAAAGTTACAAATGTGGAATTGATGACAAGAACCAGACAAGTGCCAGTGGAACAAGAGTTAAGAAGCAGACGCTGGTGATTGATAGGACACACATTGAGGAAACCTGTTGATAGCATTACAAGGCAGTCCTTGTTCTGGAAGTAATGGAAGTTTCCAACTTTTCAATCAGTGTAAAACATAAATGAAAACATATTCAATTTATATTGTGAACATTTATAAATCAGTGGAGATGTATATGTAAACAGACTCTATCTGTATTATAACCTATTCATTTAAATGTCATGTAAAGAAAAAGCTTTTCTATTTAAATGTAAAGGAAGTTTTATCCCGAGGGATTAAATTTAATTCTCATCGAGGGTAAAGTCTGATTAATTGGGATGGTGGTATGGGAAGACAGGAACCCATAACTATGGGGTGGAAAACGCCATACCCAGAAGAGCGTTTCGTTCTATTATTTACCATAGTTATTGGTGGTACCAGCAGAAAGTACTATCTCTGGAGCAAGAAGGGAACAGTGGCCTAAGCTTTAAGACGAAGTATTCACGTGGTAAACTCTCCTTGACGTTTCTGGGAAACGAGCTACCCCCGACAACCATGATCAGATACGAGCGTGAGCAGAGTGAAAAGAACCAAACCTTAAGAAGGAGCAGAACCGTCATTGGCAGCTAAGTTAAAATGTATGCTGCCACTTGAACTTCTTGTAACATCTCACATTCCCTAAAGACTGTGATCATAATTTTTCTTGATCCATAACTATTAAAATTATTTCCAACTGTTAAAACCTAAAGTGATTATTAAATTTTGTTACTTGTAATGTTACAAATTTAACTTCGATTTAATCCTTTTAAAGTTACTGCGAGTTTGTCTCCGTCAAAGTACTACACACACTCTAAACAGAGCTATACTAGAATAATAGAATTCCACTGAGTAAATCAGGGGTGGGAGCTTAAACGAGCTGAAAAAAATAAGTGCTTAAATTCTTCACAAGCCCGTGTACCATCTACCTGATACGGAAAGTATGGAATACAAGTATGACATAATGTTATAAGTTAATACAAACTTCTCTGTGGTAACTTTGCTGTAGTGACAGTTCAGAGAACATAGGAACTTCATCACTCCCACCACAATTTTAGTACAACGTGAACTTTCTCAAACACGGACATTTACGGGAACCACATTAGAATGTAGCGATCGCAGCAATTAGCAATTAAAGTAAGCGCCAGAAATACGGCTAACCTCATGAACAACCTCATATTACTCATCTCTTATAATATAACTAACGCAGCAGTTGTCATATTTTTTTTAAGATCTCCAAGAATTACACTAAGCATTCCTCATATACCCTATCTGTATTTTTTTTTTTAATGCAGATGTTGTTGACTTTCTTGTCTATGAAATTCAGATCTGAATTTTTTTTTTTTTCTTCATAAACTGATTTTAGTGGAACCCCGACCAACGTCACTGGT